>CATIWR010068653.1:0-42000 GCA_949677035.1 Omphalea diandra
ATACTTTATTGTAAATAATGACTATGTTGTGAACAAGAGACATTGTGTGAAAAATGATTATGATAAATAAATGATCATTGACTTAAGGTTTTTTTTTAAATAATGGATAGACTTAGAGTATTTAATGATGATTTAATGGGGTGTGACAGTTTTAATTTAGTAAATCTTTAATATAAAAATATGTTAAAAAATTAATTACATTACGCTTAAGATGAATGAGTTTTCAAGATATAAATTTAGTTTACAAAGTTTATGAATTAAATTCAAATAAAATAATTTTGAATTTTAGATATTTGTTCAATTTTCTTTTTTAAAAAATTTATTCAAATAAGAAATAGTACATCTTTCAAACTTTTAATTAATTTTAAACTATTAGTAAGTTTTTAAAAAAATGAAGAAATAAATTACATTGATGAAACTTCTAATTCACTAAGTTTCCATTGGTCAAATAATTATTAGTAAGTTATTTCAATGGCAAACTCAAATTCCTAGTTTAGTCATAATTGAACATGAAACTTGAATCAACTTATGTATTATAGGCCTCATAAATCTAAAAATTTTAATTGCATCAAAATTTTTTTAAGTAAGTCAATGGTACTCAAATTTATCAAATTAATTTTAATTATATTCAAAGCTAAAATCATAATAGAAGAAAATATACATTTAAATTAAATTACTCTTTATATATCTTTACTTTATTTGGTCAAACTCAAAATTAACGTTACATATTAAATAAAATAAAAGTTAGTACTTTTGGATTAATTTAGCTAAATTTTCATTAAAATATAAAAACTATTCTACATTTTTACATTTAAAAAATAAAAATAATTTCATATTCTAATCACTAAAATCTCTCCATCTCTTTTTCTTAAAAACTTATAAAAATTAATTTCATATTTTTTAAATAATAAAATTTTATTTCACTCTTTCAAAAGAAAAACATTATAAAACAGGAAACAAATTTTACTTGCAAGATATAGAATATGAACATTTCGGGGGAAAAAACATTATATGAAAAATTTAAGATTTTTTATTAGCTTTTTTTTTTTATAGTTTAAACATATGAAATAAAATTCTATCATTTAAAATATAAAATTAATTTATCTATTTCTGATAAAATAATAATTTACCATACAAAATACAAATAATTTGTATTTTAATAAAGTTAAATTAAATTAAGGTAAAAATTAAAATATTATTTTGTTATTGCCTAAGCTTAATTTTGAATTTGAGTAAACTAATTGAAAAATATATAAGATTCAATTAGTATAAATATACACTTTACTAAAATTTAATTTTAACTTTATGTATAATTGAAACTAAATTTAATAAATGATCATATAATTAATTTTGAATGCAACTGAATTTTGTTAAAAAATGAAAGTTTTTAAGTTATTAAACTTATATTGTATCTATGTCTAAAGTAAATTGAAATAGTTTACGTTCTATAAATCAAGCTTCAATTAAGAAATTCAACAATATAATAAATATTTTGAAAAAATTGTTTTGCTTAAAAATTAAAAGAGAGAGATTTATTATTGAAGAATCTTGAAATTTATCCGCTTATTAAGGCATGTTTGCTAGTCTTAATTTGAGCAAAGGAAAGTTAATATATTTTCAATATTTGGGAAGCCACTAATTTTGAATGTATATATTTTTACAATTAATCAGAAAAAAGAAATAAATAATACAACGAGTGATGTTATTTTCACTTAAAGATATATATCAAAATATTACAATAATATGATTTTTTTTATATATCTAATTGAATGAGTGCATTAAAGATGTAAGATACATTAACTTTTAAATACGTTATTTTAACTTATAATTAAGAGACTATATGAAAGATAAAGACATCTCAACTTCCCTATTGAATCCTTTAATTCGCCAATATAATACAGCTTTTCTAAAAGAAATAGTAATGTCTTAGAAAAATGAAAGCAGCAACTAAACAATTTGAAGCATTAAATAGTTTGAACTATAAAACCTAAAAGAATAATTACTCTATTATTTGTAATTATTTTCATTTTGATCGTCTTTATATTGTGATATACTTTAATTTGGCTTCTATCATTTTACTATGCACCTATGATACATGGAAATTCTTGAAACAAAATATTTTTGTGTTTTGAAAACATTTTCTTTCAGAAAACTCATTAAAATTTGTCTGAAATATATCGGATATATTTCCACAATTTTGAAAAAAATTAAAAAATAGGTTTTCATTTTGAGAACACAATTCTTTTCCATTATTAATTTTGGTTACAAAACTTAAGAATAATTAATATTTATTTTTGAATATTTAATTGATATTATCATCTCATTTATTTTTTTTATAATTATTATTGATTTGGATAATTATTTTTAATATTTTTATATGATCTCATAATTAATTAATATGTATAAGAAAAAGTATTTATAAATATATCTGTATATTTTTTTATATTTACATATTTTGTACGTTTCGTTTTTTTATATTTTTCAAAATATTGTTTTTCATGTCTATTTTTGCATTTTTCATTTTTGTGCTGACTAACTGTGCACTTTATCTCAAATAGTATTCTAGCCCTTATATATGCTCGAATGGGCACCATTTCAATCTCATTTTTTAAAATTATATTTGATATTTGCTTATTAACTTTTTAGTGTACAAATAATAATATAAATAGTGGTATTTTTCCTTTATTTTGAGAAAGTAAATTATAAAAATATATAAATTGAATCAGTAAATTTAAAAGTGATCTCAAATAGTGATGTAAACCAATCTCATTATTTTTATCCATAAAAAATAATTTATCTAATTATTTAACTTATACTTTCTATTCTTACATAATATTGATAATTAATTATATTTTAAGAAAATTTTAATAATAATTTTTAACTTACAATATGACATGCATAAAATATGTCAAATTAATTTATTCATAAACTCTTAATATTAAAATTTTTAACAAGTTTTCGCTTAAAAATATTAAAATGGCTTTTAACTGTGCAATAATTCATCTAAATATTCAAATGAAATTCAAAAAAACAAAAAATAATATTTGTCCCCTCAAAATCTCATCTTGTATCCCATCTGTCGCATGATTTGAAATGTCATCACTCATTTTTTTTACTAAATATTATTTAACCTATTTGTAATTTAAACTCCAAAATTAAGACTTGATTATTTGTTAGACTTCAAACTAAAAAGTCAAGCTTTAACAAATTTAATTAATTAATGAGTTATTCATAACTGGATACTATGAAAGTTTTTCATGTTGGAGTGTGGACAAGTTTGGAGATTTTAAGAGAAAAACACATGTTCAAATCCATTTATAAACAATTGAGACTTTTTTGATACTATTTTCCATTAAAATTTAACATATCTGTTAATATTTAATATCTCCGTTAACATTTCATACTTATAAAAAATTATTCATAAATAATTGAGATTTTTTTAATATTAATCCGTACTAACGCTTTCATATCTTCGTAATCGTATAATATCTCCGTTAACATTTAATATTATACTTAAAAGAAAACAATATTCACAATAAATTATGAGTGTGAATAACAATTAATCCTATCTAAATGATACAGAGAAATTATATATGTTATTATTATTTATTTTTTTTGGAATTATTCATTACTCACTAGACATGATATATATATATACAAGCAGACATATTTTTGTTAGGTAAAATGTTATTTTCTCCACCACAAAACAAAACATTGTCTGGGGATCACGCCCTACATAAAGAGAGCTCGGCAACAGTCTCTGTTCAAAAAATATAAAAGAACAAAGAGTTGATGAGACTTGAGATATAAAAGACTGGACTGCTGGGTCTCTGAGTCACTTGAGTCCTAACAACTAACAACACGCCCATGATAGTTGCTGCCAAAGGGCCTAGGGCCCCCAATTACATTGACAACTCCTTCCTACCTCATAAAATTTTCAGTTTTATTAATGAACTATAAAGTGTTGTAGTGTTCTCTTAAAAAAAATAAAAAAGGGTTGTAGTGTTCCTGTGTCTGCTTCTTCTCATCTTTATAACCCAACCCAACTGAATCATAATAAAAAATAAAAAAAAAACCCAAGAAAATAGGTCCAATCTGTTGAGCTTTAATAGTTCTTTTTTTTTTTTAGGAATAAGCTTTAATAGTTCTTAATGAGCCATTTTAAGCAACATTGGAGAATTATATACATTTGGTCAGTGTGACTAACACGACTGAGATTTATATACCATGAAAATAAAAAAGTAAGAAAATTGAAAAATAAAAAATACTCCACGAAAAAATAAGATTTTATAAATGAGAAAATATTGAAGAAATATAAATTTTTGAAATCACACAATTAAAGTTTTTATACAATATAGATTGAGATCAATCAACAAATTGATCCTATTAAAGTTTAATATTGAATTGATTAAATTGAGTTAAATTTTTTTAAAAAAAGTTCAATGAATCGAATTGAATATGTGAAATTTAACTATATAATTTTTATTTTAAAATTTTGAAAAATATTATATTTAAATATCTAAAGTGTGACTTGTGATGTAGAAACTGAAGAGTTTAAACTATAATGGCGATACAAATTCTATAATGATAAAATTGGATAAAATGCATGGGTTTAAATATTGGTAGGGCTATTATGGATTAAGCTTTATTGGGTTGTTTTTATTTTATTGTTTCTACTGAACCCAAAAACGCAAAAGAATGGTTGTTAAGAAAGAGAAATGAGTAATTGTGAATGAAAACCCCCTTTTGTCTTCGTGGAAGAGGACCCTCATGTACAGTGGAAAATAATTTAGTTTAGGAAAAAAAGACTAATTCTTTATATCAACTAATATTAAAAAAGAAAGATAAAGGAAAGCAAATGAGAGACAGAGAGAGAGAGAGATAGAGAGGGAGGGTTGGGTGGGGTGGGGGAAGGGTGTGGGTTGTGTACTGTCTTAGCCTGTCCCCTCCACCCAACACAGTCTCTCTTATAACAGTCTTAAGTCCAAAGGCCACTACCATTTCATTGGCTTTTTTTTTTCCTGGTTGCCTTTTGTATGCTGTGCTTCCTATGCAATTGTCTATGTCTGCTACTGCTGCTCCCTCTTCTAAGTACCTGCAAATGGGGGAGGAATCATACTTTGAATTTCTTGTTATTATTTGATGCCCTTTTCTTGCTTTCTTTCTTTCTCATCTTTTTAGCTTTGTGGGTTTGTGCGTGTGGTATCCTTTCTAAACATGACCTTGTTGTTTTCTATTCATCTTCTTGCACTAGTTTCCTGTATCAGCTTTATGGGTACCCTTCAAAATATGAGTTTCTTGATTTGACCTCATTTGCAATTTTCTATGGTTTTCTCTTAGCTTTGTTGGGTACCCCTTCTTTTCCCACTTGATTACTCTCTTACCCCTACTTTTCTTTTCTTTTCTTTTCTTTTCTTTTTTAAAAAAAATCTTCATATTTTTCGGGGTTGGCTGGTTATGTGGTTGTACTACTTGTGTAGTTTTAAGCTCATATACTAAAGATAACAACATTAGTGTGGGTGTTCATGGAAATTGATCTGAACCATGCAGTGATTGAGGTGGAGAATAATGCATGTTGTACTAATGGGGATTCTTCCTCTTCTTCATGTTCTTCTAAGTCATCTCCATCTCCAGTTTCTTCTTCAATTTACTTGGAGCTTTGGCATGCTTGTGCTGGCCCTCTTACTTCACTGCCCCAGAAAGGAAATGTGGTTGTCTACTTCCCTCAAGGCCACTTTGAACAGGTTGCCTCTTCCTCTCCTTTCTCTCCTATGGAAATGCCCACCTTTGACCTCCAACCTCAAATCTTTTGCAAAGTTGTAAATGTGCAACTTCTTGTAAGTGCTAAACTGGGTTTTCTCTACTTTGTCTGCATTCTTTCTTATTAGCTTCTTTGCAAAGTTCTTACCTTTCCATTATTTGATTCCTTCTAGATTGATACTTCTTTTTTGCTTTTCTAATTTTTATCCCCTGAAACAGGCTAATAAGGAGAATGATGAGGTCTACACTCAGCTTTCTTTGCTTCCTCAACCAGAGGTATCATCTTCTATTGATATTATATCTCATCTCCTTCCCTTTTTCATCATCTTTTATTTTATGAATGTCTTTCTTGTTGCATGTGAAGAAAATTGTTTTCTTTTGGGGGTTAGGAATGTTTTTAGGTCATAACTAATTTATTTATTTACTTTTCCCGTATATTCTCACTATATGAGTTAACTCAAAGTTTATATCTTGAAGATGATTGTGTAATTTTTCTGGGGAATTGTGTAGTTGGTAGGACAGAATTTGGATGGAAAAGAGCTTGAAGAGTTAGGTTTCGATGAAGAAGGTGGAGGTGGATTACAAACAAAATCAACCCCTCATATGTTCTGTAAAACACTCACAGCTTCTGATACTAGCACCCATGGAGGGTTCTCTGTTCCCAGAAGAGCCGCTGAAGACTGTTTCCCTCCTCTAGTAGGAATTTTATGGCTTTAATTGCTCTACTATTACTTGATAGACTAATTTGGTAGTTATAGTTAGAGTTGTTGTGAATGTGGTGATATTCTTCATTTTTAGGATTACAAACAACAGAGGCCCTCTCAAGAGCTTGTGGCAAAAGACCTGCATGGAGTAGAGTGGAGATTTCGACATATTTATAGAGGTGAATAAATTTTAGTTGAATGTTGGGTTGGGTTCAATTAAGGAAAACGTTGATGGTTTTGTTTAATGTTTATTGCTTTTTTAGGGCAACCAAGAAGGCATCTGCTTACTACAGGATGGAGCATTTTTGTGAGTCAAAAGAATCTTGTTTCAGGGGATGCAGTGCTATTTCTGAGGTATGTATACAGAATAATGATTCTGAAGTACGTCTCTTTTTACTTCTTTGGAAGTTTGTGGTGAAAATCCCCCTATTTTAGGGAGAAAAAAATCATCACAAGGACATTGAATATTCACTCAGAAAAGCTACAAATTTGATTAATTGAACCACTTTAAGTGTTAATATCCTATACTGTAACACTGCTAGAAGAAAGATGGGAAATTTCTGGTGGTGCCAATTGCCAAATTGGAAAATATTAAAAATATTCCAAATGTTGTGGGAGTAAACTATTAAAAAAAAAAAAAAAAAGACTTCATTTGGTATACAAATTATGTGAAGAGTTTTCCATCATCTGATTATTTTAGGCTCATAATCTGTTTTCTTGTGGTATTTGTAGGGGTGAAGATGGAGAGCTAAGATTGGGGATCAGAAGAGCTGCTCGACCAAGAAATGGTCTGCCTGATTCAGTTATTGGCAAGCAGAATTCATATCCCAGTGTTCTTTCTTTAGTGGCTAATGCACTGTCTGCCAAGAGCATGTTCAATGTTTTGTACAGTCCAAGGTATCATCTCTACTATCTAAAAAAGGATGTTATTATACTTCCATAGTAGTTCACTATTTTTGTTAATGAAATAAAATCTATGTTTAAAGAACCTTGGCTTTTTGATGAAATCTAGAATTACATTGATATAAATCATTTCATGGAAAATTACAAGTGAGCTGATATGTATTTTAAAACAGGCAAGTTGTATAGTTAATTGAAGCTAGATCCAAATTTTCAGAGTAAAGGCTTGTGCCATGAAAATGAGAATGGTACCACTCCCTGTTAGAAACTTTGATAGCATTAGTGTTCTTTGCTAAGCGTTTGATGGACGTTATTTCATGATTTAAGGGCTAAGATTTTTTCAGAAATTGCGTAATCCAACTTATTCTGCTTAAGGAAATAGAGTAGCTTGAATATTAGACTAAAATGGTGTAACTTTGGCTCAGGCTGAACTGGATTACAATCTAATTTATATTAATCCTGTTCTTTGGGGATATCTCCACTTTCTTGTAGTTTAGGCAACTTGAGAGTTATACTGATATTATCATGATATTAAGTTGACTGGAATCTGATGGACACTGTTTTCCCGAAATGTCAATGGGAGTATAGTCACTTTCTATTGAATTTTTAGGTTCAATGGCAAGAGCCTATGTTTGTGTTCTCAAGAAACTGACGCACTACTTAGGAATGAAGAGAGTACCTGGTGGTTGGTGACGTAGCTATATTAGTTATTCTTTTCGTGCTGTTTAGAATTCTTAAGCATACCTTCGTTGTGTCTGAACTGAGAAAACCTTGAAATTGATCCTTAATCTTCAGTAAAGAGCAGAGACGAAAATTAAAAATAGGGAACTGTTGGTAGGTGCGGTAGGAACTGCTGAACATATGCTTGAAATATTGTTGAGATATAAAGAAATATGTAAGGTGTGTTTTGGAAGTATTGTGTTGGAATTTTAAGTCATCACTTGTAGATTTAATAATAACATTTAAATAAGCCTAGTAGTTATTTCATCTCAATTGGCGAAATTGTGATGCTGGTATTTAGATTGTCTAAATGTTTGAATCTGGAATCTGTTGCTATAAATTGCTCATCTAGAGTCTAATAATGCCCCAGCACTGGATTTGAGAAATTTGTGACATAAGCTTTGAATTCAATACTTCCACTATGGGATTATAAGTGCTTGTTCAAGTATCATCCTTAAGTTACACTACAATGCCTATGATTCAAGATTACTTGATCACCATTATTGAGCATGATATGACTGATTAACAGTAGGCTAAGGATTTGATTAATTATGAAAGAACCACAGTTGTCAAACTAAGCATTTCGTCTCTGAGACCATTCTATACAATGTTGTTAGTATACAAAATTCTACTGGGAGAAAGTTTGATACCTTGCTACCTTTAAACAATTTCCTGCAGTAAAACTATTCTTATTCTCAGCACACAACTGCCCGGGCAGTAAATTATTCTTATTCTTAATGCACAAAGCAGCAAAGTTCTTTATTGAGCTACTATCTGTTGTTCTGATGCTCTCATCTACTTAATCAGGCAAAACTTGGCCAATTAGTGATCGCATTTTCGTTGGGTTGTTAAAACATCTTAGAGCATTCACAATGTAATAATAAAAGTAGTTGCATAGTGCTTTTCAGAATCACATGGAAGATTCTGGAAAGGTTGAAATAGCAGTTGTTATGTTGTTCTATAGCCATATGTGCATTGATATTTGAGAGGGATATAGTTCCTCTAATTTTATTAAATCTTTTTGCTTTCTTTATGAGTCATATGTCAGTAAAAGAATTTAAAGTTGTCTGAATTGACTGAAATGCAGGGCCAGTCATGCTGAGTTTGTTGTGCCCTATAAAAAGTACACGAAAAGCATCATGAATCCAGTGTGCATTGGAACAAGATTCAAAATGAGATTTGAAATGGATGATTCTCCAGAAAGAAGGTCTATTACATTTTTTTAATTTGCAGAAAATAATTCACATTCCTCAAGTGACTATCTTCAGAGAATATGATGGTGTTTTAACCTTATTGCAGATGTAGTGGTGTTGTAACCGGAATGAGTGACTTGGATCCTTATAGATGGCCTCACTCAAAATGGAGGTGCTTAACGGTAAGCATCATAATCTTGCTCTACATTGGTGGATACATGATGTAAGCATACTTTGTCTCATATGTGACTTTGAGCATGACCGCTGAGTTTCTTGCATATATAAGAGTATACCAGTTTGCCCTGTGATGTTTGTACTTGTCTCTCTCCACATTGATATTGAATATTTATTATTATGTAACAGTTCTTTGGGCACTGTCAGATGGTCACTTTCTTTGAATGCTAGAAATCATTGTTTCTTTCTGAAGCAACATGTAACTTAATCCACAAAGCATAGAATTGGTTTTCTTGGAGTCAACTTAATAGAATTACTGAAGCAAATACCATTCTCCTCAATGATCTTATTATCAGATTAAAACTCTGAACTGTTACTTCCTAAAGTTGTAGTGCAAATTGAAAATTGGTAAATAGTGCAAATTGAAAATTGGTTAAAAAGTAGATCTTTGGTTGTAGGAATAGAGATTATTATATTCTGAATGTTCACATATCTATTTGCATTTTTTGTAGTTCAATGAGAAAGGGAGAAGGCAAACGTCATTAGTTTGTGATCTTTGTTTGAACTAGTTAACATAGACAAATTTGATATGCCATTAAACAGGTGAGATGGGATGAAGATATTGTCAGTGATCACCAAGAACGGGTTTCCCCATGGGAGATAGATCCTTCTGTTTCACTCCCACCCTTGAGCATTCAATCTTCCCCTAGGCTGAAGAAACTGCGGAGTAGTTTTCAAGCTACCCCACCCGAGAACCCCATAACTGGCACAAATCTTTCCATTTAAGCTATTCATTTCCTGCTTTTTAGAGATCTGTGCAGGTCTGAAATCTGATTTTCTTTTTGCAGGAGGGGGTGGGTTTTTAGACTTTGAGGAGTCTGGAAGATCCTCTAAGGTCTTGCAAGGTCAAGAAAATATAGGTCTCGTGTCACCCTTATATGGATGTGACACGTTAACCCATCCACTGGATTTTGAGATGCGAAACCCAGCACATCAAAATCTTGTATCAACTGGAAGAGAAAAGATGAATACTGGCGAGATAACAATGGCTCGCCCCACCACTTACACAGGCTTTACGGAATCTGACAGATGTCCTAAGGTCTTGCAAGGTCAAGAAATATGCCCACTGAGATCACTTACTGGAAAAGGTGATTTCAGTCTAGGTGCTTGGGGCAAATCCAATCTTGGATGTGGTTCTTTTAACATGTATCAAGCACCAAGACTCAATTTCTACCCAGTAACAGCAGAAAGTCTCAAAAATATGTATTTTCCTTCTGGTGATTTATGCAAAACTGGTCAAGATCCTAGAATGCACACTTATGCTACTAACTTCCCAAGAGAAACTTTCCAATTTGGTGCAACATCTGTTCATACTGGTGTAGCTAGTGATGAAGTTGGAAAGCCAAATAAATCAAACGAGCACAAGTCACAGGAAACAATTTCTGCTTCATCAGCTTTAGGTGTAAATCTAATAAATCAGCAGGACAGCTCTTTTAAAGGGACTGCTAGTGGCTGCAAGCTGTTCGGATTCTCCTTGACTGCAGAATTGCCACCTACAAATTCACAGAACTCTGGTAAGCGGAGTTGTACAAAGGTAAGCTACATTAGAAGCACTGCTAGACATTGACTAGCTTTTCTTAATTTGTTGTCTATTTACATGCATAAATTTGTTGAAGGTTCACAAGCAAGGCAGCTTGGTTGGAAGAGCTATTGATCTTTCAAGACTGAATGGCTACAGTGACCTGTTAAGTGAACTAGAACGACTATTTAGCATGGAAGGCCTTCTGCGAGATCCTAACAAAGGTTGGCGGATCTTGTATACTGACAGTGAGAATGATGTAATGGTGGTTGGGGATGACCCATGGCAGTAAGTGTCTCTAATAAACCTGTCTTCTACTTATCCAGTCTATTATATGCCTCATCAATTCCATTCAATTATAAAGAACTTTTGTATAATTACTGTGATATTAGCTTTATTAAAGTTATTAAGCAGGCATAAAATGCTTATGCTGAAGAGGTTAAAAAAGGAAAAGATTTTGTAGCTAGGTCCCTGGAGATAAAGATGTGCTATTGCAAAAGTTCTTACTTAGGATCAAATAGCTGCATGTTGATATTCATGATTTGAAATTTAATCTTTAGCTTGTCAATAGATACATTTGTGCCAGTTTTATCCAATTGTATGGACAGAAAAAACTGAAAGGGATAAAGTATGAAAAGGAAGTAAAAAGTATATGCTGCATATTGCTTCTTCATTAAAATGGAACAAAAGTACTATCCTGAAGCATTTGTTTCTATCTCAGTTTCTTTCAAAATGACAAATAAATGCTAATCATGACTAACTAAATGATCCTTACAGCGAGTTCTGTGATGTGGTGTCCAAGATCCATATATATACCCAAGAAGAAGTGGAGAAGATGACCATTGGAGCGATTGGTGATGATACTCAAAGCTGTTTGGACCAAGCACCTGTTGTGATGGAAGCATCAAAGTCTTCATCAGTGGGCCAGCCAGATTCTTCTCCACAGTAATAAGGGGTTTGAAATTTATTAGTGGTTTGAGTACTATGCTTGTCATGTTTCTTCAACTTGCTATTAAAACCTGAATCTAGTTATGCATCTTCTATCATTTGAGTTCTAAGTTCAATGATTGTCTTTTATCAATAGAACATACTAATGCTCAGAAGTTACTGTGCCTTTCATGGCCTTAGATAATGATAAGTGAAGTTTGTTGTACTGTTTGAAGTTAGTGCTTTCTTCTCTATAAACAGTGTTATTCTCCAAGTTGGTTTGCTTAGTCAGCAAATAAAAGCATCTTTGACTGGCTTTTTTCATCACAAATAACCCTTCTGTGGTTGGTATGGGAAGCATGATAAGACACCGGTACGGTATTGAACTTTATGCGAGGGATTTTCAATCGGATAGGATTAAAAGCAGATCATTCAGTTTTGAATACATGCTTTGGGGTCAGCAGAATATATAGTTACTGTTTTGAGGAACTGAAGACATGGTCATGTGATGCTAATTGATGTCTCTGGGAACCATTATCATGTAATGAAAACTGACATCTGTCTTAGGGAATCTAATCTTGTAGATGGGTGAATGGAAATACTTGTTTATATATATATATATATATATATATATATATATCTTTTCATTGTAAACATTAATTGCTAAGTCAAAATGATTAGAATCGTTAAATTTTTAATTTAAAAACTAAAAATGCAGTAATTATAGATGAGTAAAAATTATAATAAACATCACACATACATACACATATGTAATTTTTTTCCTCTCGTGTAAGTCATATAGAACCAAGCTTTTTGTTTGATGAGTTATGTTGACAAAAAATAATCTTAATCTTGCAGTTAGTTTTATGCCATGAATGAATCATTCCAAAAATTTGTTATCCTCCGTGAAATGAATGATTTCCATAATTCTCAGCAATCACGGAAAATTCAAAATTAATTCTTCTACTTTGAATGAATCATTCTCAAAATATCAATCTCATCATATCTCTAGTTTCTGGATAAATTTATTGAAGAATTTATTGGTTTAATATTTAGATTTTAGAGTTTATTTGAAGGATTTTTTTAAGTTTTCCTCAACTCTTCTAGGTTAACAATGCAAATTTCTATGGGTTTGCGGAATGATTTTTCTTGACTCATTTATTTTTCTAAGATTTTTTGAAGAATATTTCTTTACTAGTATTTCTGGGTTTGATTATTTTAAAATTTGACATTGTTGATTTTTTTTATTTTTTAGTATAAATATAGAATTTTTAATTTTTTTTAGGAAATGAGTTTAATTGTACTAAAATCAAAAGTTGTGTGCTTAAATGACACAATTTGTATCCTGATTCGTATTCAAGATGCTTGCTGGTCTTATATAAGTATATATTCGTTGCACTTAACTTATTTGTTTCCTTAGAATAGATTTTCAATCTAATTTTTTTACTTTATTTATTTCCTTGCAATAGATTTTAGGTTTGATTTTTTTTTTTTTACTATAAAAGCTTCTTTCCTTATTTAAATCACAAAATTTTTGTTCAAAATTTTTTTAATAAATATTTCTATCATACATATTTTTTAACAATAAATATTTTTAATAAATATTTGTAGCATAAATATTGTTATAATTTAAGGTACATTATTTTTTATTGAAAATACATTATTCAAATATTTAAATACATTTATGTTAGACTGCAAGTACATAAATTTGAAATTGTAGGTACATTAATTTGAGACTACATACTCAAAACTTTATATAAAGTCACATTAATGTTCTAGAGGAGGTAAACTAACTACTGTATGCACATTAGTTTTTAATCTCGACTTCTGTAATAAAAAGTTTTAATAGTCTTTTACATTCCTGATGATCCTAAATACATTGATGTTATATTTTAAGGACATTGTTTTTTAATTTATGTACATTATTATTATTATTATTATAAGTACATTATTTTTTATTAAAGATACATTACTGTTGATTTATAAGTACATTTATTTTTGATTTTATAAATTAGTTATTGTTTATCTAAAATTTTTAAACGATCAAGTTTATTTATTTTTAAAAATTTAACTTATTTAATTTTATATAAAATAAGATTTAAATCAAATCAAATTAAATAATAATAAAAATCTGAATTGAACTAGTTGAATATTGATCAATTTATTTTAGTTATAATAATAGAGAGAAAAATAAATAAAAAAGAAAAAAAAGAAAGAGATTTAAACTGTGAAAGTTATAATAGAGCGCGTTCTAGGTAAACGTGTGGTAGGGTTTCAATGACTTAAATTTTTAAGTGAAATAGTGAGTTTTGGTTGCAAGTGCAAGATGCGTACTGGATATAGATCTATGATATACGTGTTACGTGTAAAACTCTTACAAGTGCACAAATCACTTCAAATAATATAATGATAAGTAAATATTGTTCCCATGAGGGTTGTTTTCATAACTACAAAAAAAAAAAAACCTATTTTTCCTATTAGCTAGTAACCAAATAATGAAAAGATAATAAATAAAAACTAAAACTGCAAAACTAATTAAATAATATTGAAATTAAATGAAAAGAAACTCTATATGATAATGATTTCTAGGGAATTTAGGGTACATTACAATACCATTCCACAAATATATCAAAAATTATTTCAATTGAGTTTGAATTATACTTGAAAATGAATTTTTCCTAATTTACCCAATAATCTCTCTCGAAAAAAATTGTTTTTATTATTATTGAAATTATACCTATTCTCGTGGTCACAAAATTCAATAACAATACATTAAACTTAGTGAATAATCGTTGGATATCTATAAAAGTCAAACCTACTCTCGTGGTCTCAATCTCTTAGTTTAATATATTAGGAATAACTGTAGACTTTCACTCTCGCTCCATTATCTAAAATCTCAAATATTGCACATATGCGATTGTTTATACATACGATATCAATTAAACTCAAACATATTAAGTAAAGACACTAAACACAATTGAAACAAAATCACTTCATAGATTCATGAAATAAATATTTGACTTTCACTCTAATATCTAGAATTAAAGAATTATTTCATCATAAAAGAAGAAAAAAAAAACAAAGAAAAAAGAATCCATTGAATTTCGTAGAAGAATTTTTAAGAGAAAAGTCTTGCTAGACAAAAACAATGAAAATCCTAAGAGAGAATATATTCTTCAATCTGCATAACATCTTCTTTTTATTTGGTATAGATCTTAAATCCACTTTTATCTCCTAAAAATCTGCTTTTTTTTCATCCATAAATCTCTATCCAAATTAGGTCTTTATTATCTTCAAAAGTAGAATCTAGTTGCTTTTTAAAATATGAATCTAGCACCTCGTATGGCCCATTGGGCCATACAACTGCCCATGCGCTTAATTGCTTATGTAATTCTGCTCTACTGATTGGTCAATTTTGCGTTTCTGCATGATCCTATGCATGAACCACGCAATAGCTTATGTAATACTGCTGAAAATTGCAATTTAATTTCTTTTTAATAGATTGTTATGCAAATATAAAAGAGACAAAAAATTAACTTATGTCAAAATAAAAATATTATAAAAATAAGAAAACTCCTAATTTATTTAATTAAAATATATGCTAAAATAACTCTTATCAAACTGCCCTAAACTTGAAGTTTTGTTTGTCCTTAAGTAAAAAAAAGACTAAACAAAAGAATTTCTCAACCAAACAATCATAAACCATTGAATTTAGGAAAATGTCATAACAACAACACAATCTAAACTTATAAGAAGATTTAAAACATTTAATTCAACTTATCAAAATTTGCAAATAATTTCAAGTATAATCAACTAAGAAAATTACAAAAATCATAATACACTTGTTTCTCTACTGATGTAATTTAAAATCACTCAACATACAAGTTAGTGTTGTCAAAACCTTTCATAACATAATGTTATGGTACATTCCATAGACAAATACACACAATCAATCTCCACTAATATAATTGCACAAATTAACCAATGATCAAAAGGTCTTTATTGGTTTGTAACATGGTTAAAGGCTAATGGTTTACCAAGGAAAAATATAAAAAGGTTCAAATAAGAGAATTTCACAAATCAAAATAATCAAGTAACACTAAAAATTCTAATATATTCTCAAAATTTTCAAACTTGTCAAACGCTTCATTCTTTTATTCATTAGCCATAATCACTCAAACAATCCAAATTCATCACAAAACTCAGAAGTAAATTGTATATATAATGTATTTCACATAGATTTGTGAAATCTAAATAATTTAAGCATTAGAGTTTAAAAGACTTCATAATCTTCAACTTTTTCCTTTTTTTTTTTTTTCTTTTTTTACCTTCCCCCCCCCCCCCCACCCTTCCCTTTTATACTAACCCAAATAGCCAATAAATTGTAAACATGCAAGTATTACACAACCTAACTTTTTTTTCCCAAATATCAAACACTTGCACGTGATCAAATATACAATCAATAAGGAAATTCAATTTTTTCAAAAAATATAATGAAAATCCTAGTTCTACTTAAAAATTTCAATTCTAAAATTCTCTTTGAGGTTCATTATGATGGTTATATGGTAATAAGGTTAAGAGTACCAAGAAAAAGACTTGTATTCACTTTAAGAGTGTATTTAAAGACTCAAAAGGGTGCAAAAGATAAAAATAATAAGGTATGAAGTGAGCTAAATAGGTTAATATAAAGGATGCGAAAATCATTTTCTTGATCAAATGCAAATTAATATTTTACCTCAAAAAATTGTATGTTTTGTGCTAGAACTAGTAGAAAAGTTTTTAACAAGCTATCAAGTACATGCCTTGAATTTAAATAAGCAATCATTACGAAGTGTAATGGTTTAAGCATTCTCAATCCAAAATACACAAAGCAATTGTTCACATCATTTATGAAGTATCCTTAAATGCCTAAATTTTCAAAGAAGAAAATTGTGTCTAAATTATCATGGCATTTAAATAAATCTAATTTTTCACAATTATTTCATTGATCAATACTCAACTTCAATTATTCCTTTTACTCTTTGAACATACAACACTCCAAAAATGTTAAATCACTATTGACAAAAGAAGAATTAAATTTAGTCAAAGAATAATCACAATAACCAACTAACTATAAACAAAATCCTAATAATACTAAATGAATCAAATGAGATTAAAAATTTCAAATCTATGCCCCTTCCCCAAACTTAAAGACAACATTGTCCTCAATGTTTGGAAAAAAAAATGAAAATAAAAATATAAGGACACAAAGACAAATTTTATGTGAGATTTTGAACACATTTGATGTGATATTTCTGTAAATGATCGAATCTACAACCATCAACTGCTGCATATTAGTTTTTGCTTTCACCAATAAATCAAGATTTATTAGAATAGTGTGAAATCAAGAAGTGAAAATAAAAATAATCAGAGGTGTATATGGATAGAATTAAACAAATGTGCATGAGTTATGCAACAGACCATGCAACTGAAATTAATCCAGCAGCAATTCTGTTGTACACAAGCAGTCCTAAAATTTTTAAACATTTGCTCAATTCATAAATTTCTCAACAAACTCAACAAAAATTTTCCAAATTCATCAAAATTGAATTTTATTTCAACGATTCTTAGATTCACCCATAATTCTAATTAAATACACATACTCCTAATCACCAACTTTTATTGTCTTGCAATTACAAATTAACAAAATAAAAAACACAATTAAAATCTGTCAACAAATTGGTGTCATCAACTCAAAAAAAATTTCAAAATAATTTTGCACAATTAAGAGGAATCATAATTTAGCAACCATAATTGCCAAGGTTTTTGTAATTTCCATTACCTACAAACAAACCCACAAATTGATATTTTCTCAAACACAAGTCATAACGGAACCCATCTCATTCTCCACTTGAAAACATGTTACTCTATTCCACAATCACAACCACAGTTTAAACACATCGTGAAATATCTTAAGTGCATAAATTGATCTCAATCTTGTACATGTTATGTATTTATGAACAATTTACGTATTTTAGAATTACAACACTTTAGTCTCACAGAACATTTTCAATTCCTCAATTATTCCCAACTCATCATTCATCTCCACGAAGCAAAATACAAACCATCTCCTCCACACAAACATGCAATAATGAAAATCAAATTTAAATTTTCCAATATGTTGCAAGTTTAACAGTTTGAACACATAATATTCTCAAAATTCACATACCAATAACACAAGCTTGCTTTGTAACAAAAAACATCCACAATATTCCACACAAATTTTAATGTTTCAAAATTAAATCAAATAAAACAATATGGGAAAAAATTAAATTGTTGGAATAAAAATGTCAATGTTTTGATTTCAGGTTTTGTTGTTGGAATCCTATGTAAGAGCTTGTCAATCTTTTTTCTCAAACACTTGCTCATCAATATCTCAATTCACAAAAATTTCAATAACCAAAAACACATCCAAATTCACAAAAATATATTCTTATTTACCAAAAACATAACCAGTGAATTGAATTCTCAATCTAGACGCCAATATTCCTAATTTTACATATTGAAAATCAAAATTAACTTAATTGCTATAATTAATCACAAACAAGCCTTAATAAGTACAATTCAACCATACCTCTAAAATACACAATCCCACACATGAAAACAAAATCATTAGATAACATCACAATTCAAATACTCAAATTTCCTAACAACCAAATTTGCTTTTTTTTAAAAAAAAAATTTTGCACCTGTTATTCAATAAGCACAATTTCTACAAACAAAATATTTTTTTCTCACTATTGCATCCACCAAAATAATGCTAAATAAATTAACTAGTAGACTCAATTCACAACAAACAAAAAATTCAAATAATTGATATAAAAAAATTAACAAATACTTCAATAAACAAAACATCAGATTACCTAAACACCCAAACATTCAAAATCACAAAAAAAAAAAAAAAAACCTAGATTATTAATTCAAATCCTATAACAATTGAACACAAAATATCTCAAAATAAAATTACTAAAAAAATCAATTCTAAACCTACAACAGTACAAAATACTCAAATGACAGTATAAAAAATAGAAAAAAAATAGAAGAAGAAATTAAAGAAAATAGAAGAAAAGAAATTCAATAAATTGAAAAATTGTTATTGGAAGAATCTCATATGCACAAAAAAAAAAAAAAAACTTGTTGCAGCTTGTCAATCTAATCTAAGCTCTCCACTATATGGGGAGTTTAAATTTTTTTTTTTTTTTAAAAGAAGAGCTAACTAAAAAAGCTAATTAGATTTTTTTTTGCAACTATTTTGGTAATGAACATGGTGAGATTTGAGTTGTTTTTTAAAGAAAGAGAAAGTAGGTAGGTTAGGAGAAGGAAGGAGACTGCTATGAATAAAGTTTAGAGTTTGTGTGTGCTAAGGTTAGGAGGAAACAAGACGAGTATTTTAAAGTGAGTTATCTTTCACGTCATGTATGGTCTGATGCATGGTCCATGTAACACGATTACAATTAAATTTCAACATTTGCCTCCATTTTTGAACCTTCAAAATGTTGTACCCTCCATAACCACATCTGTTACTATTGTCCCATGATCATCACTCCTAAAATAACTTGTAATTAATCAAAATTAACTAAATTAACTCGAATTAAACACAAAATAATATTCTAACTAAGAATTAAACTAACAAAAACTATTAAATTTCTAAGAATTTAAATACTAAATTGACTGAAAACTAAAAATAAAATAAAAATAGCATGTAAAACTTGAAATAAATAAACTAACTTGACTGAAATAAATTAAACCATCGGGTTGTTTCCCAATAAACACTTGTTTAAAGTCATTAGCTCGACTTTTTTCATAAATTCTAAACTTCAAGGTGAATTTACAAGAATAATTTCTCAATTTTGCAATGCATCACCATGGAAAGAATGCTTCAAATGTGGTCATTCATTTTGAATGTTTTAGCAACATCTTCTCACAATTCCAAAGCTCCATACATAAAAAGTTGCACCACCTTGAAAGGTCAGGATCCATGAAATTTCAGCTTTTCCGGAAAAAGTCTAAGACGACAATAACACTTGTTGTCCCACTTCAAAAAAATGCTTATGAATATGTTTAACATGCCATAACTTAGTTTTCTCCTTATATATGTAGGCATTTTCATAAGCACCACCTTGAAATACATATCACAAATGAAAAAGAGGAGGTTTTAGCTCTAAAATTGGAGCTTTTTCAATTGAGGGGAAAGCCTTACCTTGTCCTAAATTCTCAAATCCATAATCTTCAAATGGAGGAGTTGCTTCCAAAATATGGGTTGCACTTTTATGATCCTCATGCAATGGTGATACCCATTGAACTACGCAAGCTTCAAATGGAGGACGCTTTTGCTAAGAAACTTCTTAAATTGGATCATGAACCACATCCATCCTATTGTAATCGTCAATGGAAGAAGATTGTTTTGTTGCTTTGAAGACATTAAATTCCATTAATTCTCCCATCAAATTCGAGGTTAGCTTGTCATTCTTTACATTAATTATAGCCCCTGCGATTACTAAGAATGGTCTTTCAAGGATTAATGGCATGTCCACATCCACATCCATATTGAGCATAATGAAATCTACTGGTATAATGAACTTCCCTATTTGTATGAGAACGTTCTCCACCACTCCAACTAGGTGTTTAATAGAGCGATCCGCTAATTGCAATGTAACCATATTTGATTGGATCTCATCAAGCTTCATTTTCCTATAAATAGAAAAAGACATTAGACTAATACTAGCACCTAAATCACTTAGTATTCTATCAAATTTGCAATGAGAAATTTGGTAAGGAATAGAGAAACTCCTTGGATCCTTAAGCTTTGGTGGAAGCTTATTTTAGATTATGGAGCTAAATTCCTTGGAGAGAGCTATGATATCAAAGTCCTTCAACTTTCTTTTATTAGACAAAAGTTGTTCTAGAAATTTTATATATTTTGGCATTTGAGATCTCGACAAATGAACTGTTGACATGAATTTGCTTGAAAATCTCCAAGAACTTAGCATATTGCTTGTCCAACTTGTGTGTCTGCAACCGTTAAGGAAAATGAATTGGTGGAACACAAGGTTTTACCCGTGTAGGCTTGTTTCCCTCATTTTCCTTAGGTTCTTTCATCTTATCATTCTCATCCAGACTGAAATTTGGGGTTGCCTCTTCTTGTTCTTGGACAAATATTTCTAGATTTTCAGGGATTTTAGGCCTTTTTTAGGCTATTTTCTAACTCTCACCCTTGTCCTTGCTTGGGGAATTAGGTACCTCCTTGCTACTCCTCAAAGTAATTGCCTGACATTGTTCTTTTAGATTATTTTCATTCTTTCTAGGCAATGTACCTTGCATTCTTTCATTGATAGTGTTAGCCAATTACTTAATTTACATTTTAAGTGTTGGTTATATTGTTTCATTTGGTTCACCCTTAATTTAAGCTTGTATATCTTATTTAACTTGGTCTTCACCTTCTCATATTTCTCAATCAGAACATTTGCATGTCTCATGGTTGCTTTTCCTCATGTTGAGTTGGTTGAGCTATGAAAACTCCACCTTATTGCCTTCGCGGAAAACTAGAAGGATGAGAAGGTTTAGCTTGATTATTTTGGTTACTCTAGGAAAATTTGGGATGATTCCTCCACTCGGGATTATAGGTGTTGGAATATGGATTGTTGAGCTGCCAATTGAAGTTGGAAACATATTGCACATACTCAGTAGAATTTTGAGCAAAAGCACTCCTTAATTGGCATTTGGTTCCCATATATGCTCCTCCACACCATTCACAAGTCAGTGGTAGGTTATTGATAGCATTCACACTCACACTTCCAAGCTTCTTTGCAAGAGCATCCATCTTAGCATTTAACATGGTATAGGCATCAGTGACATGAGCACCTACAATTCGCTTGTTAATTCCCCTTTCACTTGTCTATTGGTAGTTGTTTGAGGCCATCTCTTCTAACAATGAAAATCTGCTCTTTTTTCGCCCAAGAATCTCTATCTAAATTAGGTATTTGTTATTTTCAAAAGCTGATTACAATTGCTTTTTAAAATTTGAATCTGATGCCTTAGATGGCCCAATGCATGGGCCATATAACTACACACACATTTAATTGCTTACGTGATTCTATTTTGCTGACTGGTCAACTCTGCATCTCTGCATAGTCCTACGCATGGGCCATGCAATAGCTAATACTGCTGAAAATTGCAATTTAGCTTTTTTTTTTAATAGATTCCTATACAAACATAAAAAAGACAGAAAATTAATTTATTCTAAAATAAAAACACTATAAAAATAAAAAAAAAACTCCTAATTTATTAATATAAAATATATGCTAAAATGACTCATATTAATACGTGTCCTTTAAATAGACTATTAAAGCTAATTTGGGCCTTATGAGTACAAGTTCAAGACTCAATTACTTTTACGTTGCACAAAAACTTTATTTGGGGCACCTTTTCATGTTTCAAACACATTTTTATATTTCGAAGATTCTATATTTTTTCACTTTTTTATCTACATTTTATAAAATGTCCCTCATTCCATTTTTCAATTTCCTCACATTTCTGTTTTTGTACTGTATAGACTTTTGTTGGTTTAAAATTTACTTATCTATTTGTCAAGTTAGCATAAAAAATCACTTTCTTCATATTAATTTTGATTTTAGGCATAATTGATACAATATCTCTAAATTGAGGTATAATAGATAACATTAAAAATTTTGAATATAATTAAATATAAAATTAAAAATTTGAATTTTTGAAGTCATTGAACCTTTAAAATAATAACTGAATTAAACTAAATTTAAGTAGAGAAATGAAAATATTGAAACCAAAATATTTGGTTCGTTTATCAATCATAACCAAAACAACATAATAGTTATTATATATGGTTTATATGTATTATTTTTGAAAATGTATCACAATAATAATCATACTAAAAAATGAAATTTTACATTAAATATGTTATCAATAAAAATTTTAATTATATATTAATTAAAACAAATTCAATTAATTTGGTTAGTTTAGTTATCGGTAAATAAAAATCAAGTTTTATCTAAATTAATACTTGAATTGAATACTAATGATAACAAAGGGACTTATTCATAACAAAGTTGTACTAATACCTGAATTGAATTTTCTAATAAAGGGACTCATTCATAATAAAGTTACATACATATTACTAGTGATTCCCTTGCGATTGCCATTTTTTCGATTAGCTTGTCTTTCTTAGCTGCTGGTGGTAATTAATGTTTGTAGTATAAGCTAATTTATCCAATTTTTAAGTTGTACCACAATTTGAAATTTAATTCACGCAAGTAACTTTACCAAAGATTAACAACTGACATAGCATATAACAGTGAGTTTTATTCAGCAACTATGCATACCAGTCCAGTTTTTTCCCTGTTCTGTAAGAGAATTTACATTTCAGAATGAGTAAAAAAAAAAAGGAAAAAAAAATCATTTACTTCACTGTTGCAGGATGCTTGAGACAGTAGTGTTCATGCTATCTCACTGTTTAAATAGTTCACGACCAATTATCATTCTTCTGATCTCGCTAGTCCCTGCCCCAATTTCGTACAGTTTGGCATCTCGGAGAAGACGGCCAGTTGAATACTCGTTCACGTACCCGTTGCCACCTAAACATTGTATGGCCTGCAAAGTTGAACATGGGCATGTAATTAACTCGACAGCTTACAAATTACAGTAAGTATTTGATAAGATCTAGCATTCAGCGCATGTGCTGTTAGACGCAGGTCAAGAGACAAGCAACTGCAGAATTTGAGCATGTCAAAGTATTTATACAGCTAAGTGGAATTGATATACATTGTTTGATACGCCTATAATTTACCTTGAATGTTTGCAGTCATTTTTTAATAAGGAAAAGAAAGAAAAAGAGGATGGGAGCACACTGAGAAAGAAACATAATAGTCATCGAAGCACTAAAAATGTGATTCATAAGTAAAACAAGCAAAGAGGTTGTTCAATGTTTTTTCACCTGCAAAGCAACTTGTGTTGCCCTTTCAGCTGAACAGAGTATGACTCCAGCACAATCCTGAGCAGTTATATACACATAAATCATTACATGGTTAAGGTAAAACATGTTTTGCCAGAAAAAATTTAGACAATAACTACAGAACATCAACTCGATTGGATTAAGAAAGGAAGATATGAAAGACAGAAAATGGCAAGCAAACACTCAACACCTAAAATGTAGTAAATAAGTGGAAACAGACAGGAGATAGGGCAGGAGGGTCCACTTTGCATTTATTTAAAACTTAAAAAGGGAAACATAAACTGGACAGTGGAAGAAAATAAAACACATGAAAACAAAAAGTAAAGTACTATAGAAGACACGGGCCTGCACACAGGCACAAAGATCAAACGTATAATGTTTCCAATATATCTCACTCACAGATACCATAACAGCAGTACAGACTGCAACAACTGAAAGGCCACAATGATTTTGATTCTGCTGGCAGTGGCCCCAAAGTTTCACAAGAGCAAAATAATTTTTAATTGCCTTTTCTCCATGAGACACATTCGACATCATGCAAAGTTTTGGGCGGCCCAAATTAAATGGCAAATTAAAAACTAGAGAAAGATATCTAAATGTGGATGTGAAAAAGATTATCATCACCTTAGGATCAACTTTCCCATTGTCACAGTCCCTAGCAACAGAATAGACATAGGACCTGAATAATAAAACAAATTAACAGCCACCTTTTAAAAATTAAAATTACAGAGAAAAGTTTATTTATTTTTGACAGATCACATACCTTGAAGATTGTAAAGAAGTATACATGTCAGCAATCTTTCCCTGTAATTGCAACTTAATTAACAGTGTAAGAGCTAATATGTCACCAGAACTGAAAATACCAGCCAGCAAACGCTAGAAATTCTTGTGTAAACAATGGTAAAGAACCTGTATAAACTGAAATTCGCCAATTGGACGGCCAAACTGCTCTCTTTGTCGAATATAAGGAAGAACAACATCAAGACATGCCTGCATAATGCCGAGAGGCCCAGCAGCCAAAACAAGCCTCTCCAAATCCAGCCCTGACATCATGACATAAACTCCTGCAAGGAAAGCATGATGAATAATATTTTGCAACAAAACAGAAAATAGATGACGGAGAAATAATTATCAACTAAGGAGTCAAGCAAGCATAACATGAGAAAATGTTTCTTCTCCCTGAATAGTTCGAAGTGCAGAGAGAAATTAACAGCTTTTCCAAGTATAGATGCTACCTCCCGTGATCCTCCCTTAATATATTAATCTCAGCTGTTACTTCTTTTCACTTAAAGCAGCTAATTTCCAATTTCAAGTACCATTCCTCTCCAGTCTGGTTTGTTAGTTAGAGGAAGATATAACGAGAAACCTAGCAACTTTCTTTGCTTCAACAGAAACACTTATAAAACTTGAAACATCTTACAAACATCTTCCTGTATCCAAAACACAGGCTTAGAGTATGAAGAGAGACCTTTTCCTTCCTGCCCAAGTACATTTTCTTCTGGAACAAAGCAATGCTCAAATACAAGCTCACATCTGTTCAGACAATCACCCATGTTACAACAAGTAAAGAAATAGGCTAACATACTAAAACATGAGAACTTTGCTCAAGGCTTTGTCATACGTATCACTTCCACGCATTCCAAGTTTGTCTAGTTTCTGGGCAGTACTAAATCTGCAAAGTAACAAAGTACAAGTCAGAAATGCCAACTTACTCTGTTTTGCTACATAATTTTTTCTGCCTATTGTGGGAAGCAGGTGCCATTAATCCTGTTCAACATTTATACTCATGTTGGCTTTCAAATTCCACAGAAGACTACATAAAATGTTAATATTCCAATAATCAGCATGTATCCACAGGCCAGGTACACTTTTCTGTGCTTAAGACAATTGCAACTATCTGAAAACAATAGCCAACAAGTTGGAGCATCGTCAATTTTAGTTGCCTGACTCTCTGCTGGAAGTTAACCATATATAATCCCAAGTTTGTAACCAAAAATAAATGTATATATATCCATTACTTAGGCCTAAAATAACCACCCACTTCTGTTTGCACTTGGTATTATTGAAATGGTGAAAATTCCTTCAATAAACTCTCTGTTTTTCAATTTTCAGATATGGATTTATGCCATGCCCCATTCAACAAAATAAAATTTGGTGCAAATACCCTGGCATTCCCTTCTCAACAATAAATGCCGTGATTCCTTTTGAGCCAGCTTTGATGTCTGTTTTAGCATAAATAACCTGTAAGCAACTCCACATGTCACTTTCAATGAATAACTTCATGAATAAAAAATGATACAGATAATCAGAACCAAACTCATACCTAACACTAGTTAAGTAGCTATGAACATTGTGTGGTCTCCACGTGGAAATATTGCTACTTTAGGATGAAAAATGCATTGCAAAATATTCTTCTTCAACCAAATTAGAAATGTCATAAATATCATTTTACACATTGCATATTGCAGTTCAAAAATGTTATCAATTTCCTGAATAAAATTAATTTCTGCAACAGCATCACATAAGATTTCCTTCTATATGTCCATATCTGTTGCCTTATCCTTTATAGTGCCTAGTTTATCATCAAAATTATGAACCTCCCCTCTCCACATAGAGACACTAAATTCACTCCAAATAGAAAAAAGTGAATATTTCCCAGCTAGTGCCTCTCAGGGCATGCACTTAGGGTAATTATACAAGTATCTCAGATAACTTTTTCACTACAGGATACCAATTGTTGATGGAGATGACAATATCAACGCATACAAACATCCTTCATGGCCTACTTTTGACATATTGCTAGAATGATTGTAGACAGAGAACGTAACACTTAAAATTTGAATACTATTAAGAAAAAAGAATTGGATAATTTAGCAATCATAAGCATTCACTTGAAGGGAGCATACAAACAAAAATAAAAATGTAGCTTAAACAAAATTACCAATGTCTCAGCAACTGGACCATTTGTGCACCACATCTTGTTCCCATTTAGAATATAGCCCCCATCTACACGATCAGCTTTGCATTTCATGCTCACAACATCAGAACCAGCTGAAGGAAGGCAAAAAATTATCAGCCAGATTAAATAAAGAAAAGTTACAAGGCCTCATCTGTTCATAAGTGTAAGACATAAGAAAGTCAAATGATCATGGAGGTTACCATTGGGTTCACTCATTGCAAGAGCTCCCACATGCTCTCCACTGATAAGCTTTGCAACAATAGATAATGGGTTAGTCAAAATAAAGTTTAGGGGGGGAAATTTAAGAAAAGGTTTAAATATCACCATATCTAGGAGAAAAGAACTGCAGATTATATTTCTATCTTCTTGGATAGAGTATCAAGACAATAGGAGAGAGAATAACAATTATATATGATTGAATTGCTTTCTTGCATAAATTTTCACATAATAGATGGATATTGTCTTACCATAATTGATCATTCATACAGAAAAAAGAAAATAGTTTTAGTCTACTTGGGCACATCACCCGCTACATGGCATGATGAAAGTAGTTATATGGAAAAGAATGATTAGAAAGAAAGGTTCAACAAAAGGGTAAGGAAATAGAACCTTTGGCAAGTACTTCTGTTTCTGAGCAGCGCTTCCATTCCTCACCTGAAAAGAACCTTATGATTACATCAAAAATACAAAAGACAATGCGAATGCTGCAAAATTTGCAAAACTGCTCTCTTCCTCACCAACTGATTGATGCACAAATTAGAATGTGCACCATAGGAAAGGCCAACAGATCCAGAAGCACGGCTAATTTCTTCCATCGCTATGCAGTGGTACAAGTAACCAAGACCAAGTCCACCATATTCCTCTACAAAAGACAACCAAAGACCTTATCAAATTTGATAACCGAACGACAGATACCGCGCACAGCCCATGACCGAAAGAACAACACCTCGTGACCAGGCCATTAAACCAGTCTATTCAGTTAACTGCCTACGGTCTATGGACATGGAATCATGGGAAATGAATCCTACCTTCTCCTAAAATCTGTCCACCAACCCCACTGACCTATTTGCCTATAAAAGGACCAAGAGACATCCTACTTGTTTACTTGATCAATATACTCTTTCTACACTCAGAAACATCTCACGGACTTAATCATCACAGTGTTCTGTTGGGTAAGCAAACAAAGTTCCACATTGGACATTGGCTAGAAGTAAGAAAGATCATGGCTTTATAAGTATGGACAAATCTCCATTGCCATGAAGCCTTTTGAGTGGAGTCCAAAAGCAACATCATGTGGGCTAAGGCCAAAGTGACAATATCATAGCCAATGTGGAGCTCGGTGGTAATTTGTTTGAGAGATTGTTGGGTTTGCAAACAAAGTTTGATATCGGCTAGAAATGGGGAAGATGGACAAATCTCCATTACTATGAGGCCTATATCATAGCCAATGTGGAGGTTTTAACCAGCCTCATTTCACTATTTTGCACAACTCGTGGAATACCAAAACTATCAAAAATAAATCATGCTGTTTAAAAGATAAGCAACATAAATCAATTCCTAATATACTAATATCCTACTTGTTGATAACATATACACACACTCCATTATTATCAAAAAAAAAAAAAAAACATACACACACTCCATATTTTAAACCAAATAAAAATCATAATTTAAACAAAAAATAATAATAAAAATTAAAAAGAAAAAAAATAATGAAACCTGGTGCAGTAATTCCATGAAGATTAAAATCTCCCATAAGTTTCCACAAGTTAGTTTCCTGTTACCAAAGAAATCCAAACAACAATCTAAATTACTAAAATTACTACAGAAATTAATAGTAAAAAAATGGTAATTATAAAATTGTGATTATTATTATTATTATTATTACCTTGGGGAAATTATTGGATTGATCAATTTTGGATGCATGAGGAGCAATATTTTCTTGTGCGAACTGAGATACACTTTCCTTAAACTGTAATAATCATCCGCAACCAAAAATAACAGTCAACCACAATCAAATCTATCTAATCAGAGATAGCGAGAGAAAGAGAGAGACCTGAAGCTGAGTATCGTCGAAGAGCAGAGATGTGGAGAAAGGGGCACATTGCGTCGTCTGCTTCCTTGTAATCGAAGAGCACAATGACCTCCTCGCCGCTACTAATCTCTGCATTGCCGCTCCTTATTGTTATCGCTCAAGGGGAATACGAAGTATATGAATTACTGGTGAGAGTTTGGACGGCTTACTGGGGTTGAATGCACTTGATTGGAACCTAGCTAAATATGCCTTTTGCGTCGTCAACTGAAACTCATTCGCTAGTGCGTGGTGGGATAGACGTACGTAACTCAGCAGTCATCGTCCTTATCTGATAACAACCCCATTTTTTGTTTTCTTTACTTTATTAATTTGCCAAAGTTTGATTTGAGAGCCACGGGATGGCCTAGAGCCCTAAAGCAAATTTGGAATTAGAGTAGTGGATGTGTCTCTCCTGATTTAATATTGGGTAATGAGACATAACATTCTTCCAAGCTAAATTTTTCTTTCTCTTTTTTTTTTTTTTTTTTCTTACTCAAATTTTTATGATTAAATTTTAACCTATAAACTTTGTTCAAAACTTACAAAAAACCCAAAATTTGAAAATTCCTTATTGATATTTACTCTATTGATGTGATACCATTTGTGAAAGTCTACCCTCATAAAGATAAAATTAAGAGCTAGTAATAATCTTTAGTGGAATAGATTTCCTTACTTCTTGTTTATGTTTTTCATATTTATTATAAAACTGAGTGCTAGCGATAATGTTTAGATGTCTTTTATTTTTGAGAAAATAACTCTCAAATACAATATATCTCAAAGTCATTTGTATATTCCTTTTCATTGAAAGAGTTCGTTAATGTATTCCAACATGATTAAAAAAAAAAAAAATCCCATATACTTAGGAAAAACTAGTTTTATCACATTTGTCAATGCTAATTCTCTATTAGAAACTATTATTTGTGGTTAACAATTAACTCCAAGTACTTTCTGAAATATAATTAAAGTCCTTACATAATTTTTTTTCTTTTTTTTTCTCAAAAAAATGAAATAAACATACAATGAAGTATTAAAACTTATCACTCTATTATGTCAAGCAATGGCATTTTGTATTTATTGGTCTCATATGTATAATTTAGATTATTTCTAAGGGACTCTTTACTTGAATCAATCTTTTTATTATGAAAAGTCATGCAATAAAAAAGAATTCCAATAATTTCATTATTTTTAAATTATAAATTAAAGAGTGAATTTTACTCTTTATATATAAATAGTCAAAACTAACTTTTTTATTTCAATAATAATTAATATGTACTCCAATTTTTAAGATATATATTAATAACTTATTAATAAAATATTCTTCTTTTCCTTAAATATTCATTGGATAGAGTGAAATAAAGACATTAAATATTTATTAGATAAAAAGAAAAGGTGGAAAAAAATTAAGATATTAAATATTTATTGTATGAAGTGAAATAAATAATAAAATATAGAGTGTCCATTGGATTTTATAAAAAATTTTTACTTTTTATATTTAAATATCCACAAAAATATTTTTTATCACATAAAATATACTCTTTAAAATAAAAAGTCCTTTGGAAATGCTCTCATATCAAACACATTTGATAGCTCTTTGACAAAGTGAGAAATGCAAGATGTGCAAAAAAATATGTGTACGATTACCACTTTGATTATGCCTATCATAGAGAAAAATACTTTTGTACATGTTCTTTAAATAATGCTCGTATTATACTTCAGCTTCCCAATTCCTCCTTATGAATCTTTTCTTATCATATTATTTATATCCTTCTTAGAAACTACTTAGAGATTTTTTTTTTTTTTGATAAAGTAATGGGAGAATTTATCGAGTGAAATACCTATTCTCGTGGTTTCATTAATTACATTAGTATCTTTAGAGCATTTTAATAGTGCTATTTATTCTAACTAACATCTTTTGCATAATAAAAACATCTTAAAAATTTTAAAATATAAAAAGTGAAAAAATTTATACAACTCCATTAGACTCTTGATATTTTTAATCTTCATTTTGTTTTATCCAATAAACTTTAATACTTAATTAAATCAAATGGTTATTGTGGAATAAAAGAGAAAATTTTTTTCAATGAACAAAGCAAAAATAGATAGATATCAATTCATATTTTGTATAAGAAATTAAAATACTTTAATGACAATTAGAGTGAAGAATGAAATTTGAATCTCTACATATAGAGAGTCAAACCAACTCTATACTCTAAAATTTTTTATAAAAATAAAGAATGTATTTGAGACTTTTTTTTTTTAAATTGACTTTTTAAAGTAAAAAAATTTTACTAAAATGAATAACATATTATAGATGCTCTTATATGATAAATGCCAATAAGCGCATCTTCAATAGTGTTTTTAAAATAAATAGTATATTTTGAGTAATAAAAAAATATTTTAAAGAATCTTTAAATATAAAAAATAAATAAATTTATTTAAATTCAATGAACTTTTTATATTTCACCCTTTATTTTATTTTATCCATAACATTATTTAATGTTAATTTTAATAAGGAAAAGAAATTGTCTTTGAATATTACGTGCAGAGAGAAAAAAAAGTTAATAGAAAACAAGATAAAAATTATTGATATATATAAAAAACTAAGTTGTATTAATTACATTTTGTATATAGAGTAAATTTTAGCTTTCAATATATAAAGAGTCAAATTCACTGTATAATTCATAATTTAGAGTTAGAGTATCTCCAATGATTTTCTTTAAAATAAAGAATATAGTTTGAGAAATAAAAAATATTTTAAAGAATTTTTAAATATGAAGAGCAAATAAATTTATTTGTGTCCAATGAACTCTTTATATTTCATTCTTCATTTTGTTTTATCTCATGAAAATATTTAATTTTAATTTGTAAAAAAAGAGAAAAAAATTTACCCAATAAAAAATAATATATCAATTATTGGTATATATGAAAAATTGAATTATCTTAATTACATTTTGTATAAATAGTAAATTTTGACTTTCTAAACTCTCTATTCTATAATTTAGAGTTAAAAAGTGGATAAGAGATAAAGACCATATAAGTGTCTGATGCTCATGGAAAGTCTTTACAAGCTGACTAGTTAAGAACCCAATAGGAAGGTTGTTAAAGGAGGAAGTTTTTCTTTACTTTTCTTCGACCACTTTTTATAATAAAAAATTTAAGTTGAATGGATAATTTAAGTTGAATAAAAATAGATTATAGATGCTTTTAGAGAGAGAGTACATGTAAAAAGCTAAATTCACTCTCTAATTTTATAATTTAAAGTTAAGGGGATTAGAGTTTTATTTTTTTTCAACTACTTTTTATAATAAAAAGTTTATATTAGATAAAAAGTGAATTGAAAATGTTTTAATATAAATGTCTACAAATATCAATAGATAGTTCGTGATCATGTAAATCTTTTTTCACTTCAACTCTCTTCATACCATTCTTTTTTTATCTTGAATTTTAAATGCGTGATTTTAAAGTCCAGTTGATGATTTTTTTTTTTAATGAAATTCTAAATGAATGTTATAACTATTATAATATTGCCCTCCTCTATCACATCCAATCTTTAAAATATTCATCTTTTTTGAAATTTTCTATTGTCACTATATATCTTTATGAGAAATAAAAATTTCAGATATCATTTAATAATTATTGACGAGAATCAAATTCTTTATCAAAAAATTTAGATATTTTCTTCAAATCTTCATTCAATTTGCATATTCTTTAAAAAATAATATTCATTCTAGGTTATAAAAACAAAGATGGAGAATAAAAATAAGAGTACTCTTTATTTCAAGCTATTAACGAAAGGGATGAAGGGAAAAAAATTAGAAAAATAAGAATATGGGTTTCATCATAGGTAAAAAGAAAAAATCTAATGGAGAAAATAGTATAGTTAATAACAAGATCTGCTAATTGACAATAAATAAACGAACAAAAGCATAGAATTAAACAAAATAATTTATAAACTTGAAAATTCGTGGCTTTAACAATATACCCAGCAGGCATATTAACGCCTCAATAAGTATTTATGTTATGTTATTTATTATGTGACCTATTATCTTTATTACACATAAATGAATTTATTTTTTTTATAGTAGGCTTCATTTATTTTGATAGAGAATAACTTGTTTCAAAAAAAATATTTTTTTGAAAAAATATTTTTCTGGAAATATATTTTCCTGTATTTAGAAGATATTACAAAAAATATTAAATTTTTTAATTTATAAAATTATAATAAAATTTAGATTATAAACATTTTTATATTTATATTATTTATTATAAAAATATATTAAAATGAAAATTTTTCTGAATTTCAATTATCTCCGACGATTACCATCGACAGATAATGACTGTTGATTGGTGTCATAATGAATAATGACTTGTGATAATAAATATATATATTTTATGATTTATTTTTTATTTAAATGAGTTTATCAAAATTTGAAAAATAATTTTCAATTTTTAAAACAAAAAATTATTTTCTTAAAAAATGACTTAGTTTTCTTGATCTAGAAAAATTTCTATTGACAAATTTTTCTAAAAGCACTTGAAAAATATTTTTCATGAAATAAATAGAGCTTTAATCACATTATATTATATACCTCCTCCTCTTCTCTCTAAATTTGACTTTCCATTCCATTATCATTTATTTCCGTCTTCTTCTTTTTGTTTTAAATTATTATGTATTATCGGCTACTTTCTTAGCCAAAAATGATAATTTTATATTATTTTAATTTATTGTTTATTTATTTGTTTTTATATTTTTCTTGAAAAAAAAAAAAAAACCCTTTAGAACTAACTAAATTTATAAATCTAGCTGTTAAACCTATTTAATGTATGCCTTTCTAAGTTCAGTTTTTATCAGCTTTTATGTTCTGTTTGTTATTTATATTTTCTGTAAGAGGAATTTTTGAGTCTTCATTCATGAAATTTTTTTTATTTCTTTCTCCATAAAAACATATTCTGTTAGACTCATTGAAGTTATAAAGATTCAACTTTAAATAGTGAAATTCAAAATTTTTTTTTCAGATATTAAAGTTCTTGAGCTCGTTGAAAGAGTTTAAAATTGAATTGTGATTAAAATTAGCCAATAAACAGAACTTATTTTTTAATAATTAATTTCCATTTCCATATGAAGACATTTGGAGAATTTGAAGATAATTTATTTTAACAAGTTGTGTGCATATTTTACTTATTATTTCATGTATTTACAAACAATGATATATATATTTTAAAAATAATTATGATGAACTTTTTATTTATGAATAAAAGATTCATATTATTTCCTGAAAAAATATAATATATGCATCCACATATATAATATTATCAATTATGTTGTATTTTTATTTTTTTAATCATCTGTTTTATATGAGATGATGTTATGTTTTTACTAATATAAATCCTTATTCATAAAAAAAATAAAATTTTAAAAAATATTTGGTTTCCAAAATAATATTTTTGTTGAGATTGTATGCTTGCAAATCAAAACAAAACCTTAATAAAACAGCAATTATTGAATTAGAGGGAGATTGAGTTCATAAATTATTATGTTTTAAAGGGATGTTTGATTTTCTTATAGCCTCACCTTCCATTATCTTTTTTATTTTTTTAGATTTTTTAAAATATTCCAAAAACTAAAAATAATTAAAATTAAATTATTATATTAAAAGATAAACACTTAATTACTAATAGGTTGCTCAATAATCACTTAATAATAATATGCAATATTATAGTCATTGAGATGAACATTAATTAGTTCCCTTGTTCGACTAATTGAATTAAACTATACCAAATTGAAAATTTTATGAGGAAGGATCTAACTCAGCCGATTAAGTTGGATTTGATTTTTACCATATTTTAGAATTATTTAATATAAAATAAATTATTTTAAATCTCAATATGAATAAAATATGTTATATATAAATTATATTTGAATTGTATATAATTATATAAATATAACATTATATTCAAATAATGAATAAATAATTTAAAATTTTATACTTAATTTGGTTGGATTTATTAAATTTGTTTGTTTCACTTGAACCGAAGCAAAATTTTGGCAAAAAAGAAACCCGAATCTGAAAATGGGTCAAACCGAACCGTTTGCAATCCCGGGCTCAATAACAAAAGGTTAAAAAAGCGTTTTAGCGAAAATAGAAGGGACTTTTCAGCTATTGGAATTCAAAAATTGAAAGAGCTACAAGCGTTCGAAGAGCTCCAAAACTACTAACAATGGAAGGCGGAGGTGGCGGTAGAGACAAGGGAGTGCCAGCAGTGACAAATAAACCGGCAAAGTTCGCGGTGTATCAAAACCCAGCCTTATCGGCGGCCCTAACCGCCAACAGCCTGCAGCCTTCAAAATCCGCTCTCCTTATTTGCTCCTTTCTCTCCTCTACGTCTGCCTTCACTCTTCTCTCTTTCATCTCCAGGTATAGTAAATTAAACTTTTCTATCTTTATACGTATATATGCGCTGGTGCCTCTATAACTTTACTTGGGACAGTGTAGGGTTTTCTTTTGTAGTTTTAGTGGTTGTAGAGTGTTAATTAGGGTTTTAGAATCTTTAGGTATTTGAACTGCTCATTTTGGATGGATTCATGCATGTTTAGGGTGTTATGGTGCAGTTTTAGGATTTGCTTGTTAATAGAAAGCAAGACTGAGGAGGGAATTGTTTGCAATTTTAGTATTGATGATAGATGAATATGAATTAATGATTTTAGATTGTTAGAGATAGCTAAGTAACGCTGTTTTATATTTTTAGCTAAGTAACGCTGTTTTATATTTTTACTTCTTTCATTGTTTTTTCCTCCAATAATTGATGTCTATTTGTTTTTTAAGCTAATTAGAGGACTAAAAAAGCTTGTTTTAAGGGTAAAAGTAAAAGAAATGAGTTGGCTTGTTAAATCAGTCTGGAATTTGACTTAGTCAGTTATCTTGAATAATTGTTGAAGTGTTGAGTTTATGCTTTTGTGGATATGATTGGTTTGGTAAGAATATAACGTGACTGATTCTGTGATTTGGTTCAAAATGATGAAGGGAAAACGGACTGATTGAAATGATGAGATTCGCGCATTTGTCCCAAGAAGCTGTGTGTAAGTTGACTAGTTCGATGGAGTTTCCTTAATCATCTCAATTAACTGTTTTAGTTGCTGTTACTATATATGATGGTGGATAACTTTTATTCTGGTTTGTCAGATATGTTCTTGAAAGTGATACAGGCGTTGGTGGGTTTAGTTTTTGTTGCATCTTTACTTGCCCTCTTGAAAGCCATCTCTTGGCATGGAGGAAAAAATGCAGCTGGTGTTCCAAATAAAACTCTTTCAAAAGAAATCAAGGATCAATCAGTTCTAACAAGCCGCCAACTGGTGCTTTTGGGAATTCAGCCAAAAGTTGAATCAGTCATAACTGAATCTTCAAAGAAACCTCCCAAGTCAAAACCTACACTATCTGCTTCTGATATTCTTGTCCCAATTCATCAGCCAATTAACAGTTCCAGTTGTAAGTCTCGAGTTGGCTCTGATACATCAAATGATGGAAGTGGAAATAAGATGGCCTCTTATAGCACCCAAGCCAAGTCACAAAGTTCTCCATCGTCTTTTTACCTTGTCCCGGGGGCTAGTTCACCTTTACCTTCTACTCATTCGTCTCCAGGGATTGATTCAGCAGTCTCAACTCCTTGGTCAAGTAAGCGAACCTCCTTTATTAAGGATATAGCCACAGAAGAACAGCTTGAGCAGTTCTTGGCAGAAGTAGATGAAAAAATCACTGAATCTGCTGGAAAACATGCCACTCCGCCCCCCACAATTAGGGCATTTGTTGTAGCTAGTCCTAATACTGTACCAAGTCCAGCAAATACGTCTGGAACTACAAGAAGCACACCCTTGAGGCCTGTGAGGATGTCCCCCAGTTCACAGAAATTCACTACTCCACCTAAGAAAGGAGAGGGCGAACTTCCTCCTCCAATGTCCATAGGAGAGTCAATGGAAGCTTTCAAGCATTTGGGAATCTATCCTCAAATTGAGCTGTGGCGTGACTGCCTCAGGCAATGGTTTTCATCAATTTTACTCAGTCCTCTACTCAACAAGATTGAAACAAGTCACATTCAGGTATGCTATAATTGTCATTAGTTACCTCTGTCTTTTGTTTATTTTCAATACTCTGAATCAGTAAAAATCTAATCTTCTATGTTCATGTTGTGTTTAGTTATTATATATATGGCTACATTATGTATTCTAGGGAGAATTTAGGATTATATCATTCTTCAATAATATCTTTGTTTCCACAAGCAGTGCTATGTTGAGTTCAATGGGGTTAAGTGACCCCACTGAACTTTATAAAGTTTAAAGAATTCTATACAAATTTTCGTTAAATTATATTAAAAATGTAGTCTTGACCCTTTAAAAATTATTATTTTAAATTTTGACTTATTAAACTTTAATTTTTTAATGGAAAATTTATAAATGCTCGCAACAAATTTTTTTTGTACTACAAAATCAAAAATAGACAGAAGATTATAGTGATCAATGCTCTTAATATTAGAGATCAAAATTGATGATTTGATAAATTTTCTTTAGTATTTATACATATTAAATTGTAAATTGCAACTAGTTTTGATAGAAATTTCATTATTTAATTACTAATGGATTAATTTGTACATATACCAATCACCATTTGAGTAAACAATTAAGTAAGAAATTTAAAATTAAAGAAGTATTCACCATGAAACTGTAGAACATAATTTTGGACAAACTCAAATTGAGATTTACATAACTCTCTCTAAATTCTAGTCCATAATAAAATTTTAAATTATCATAATAATAATAAAAAATAAAAAAAAAAATTACGTATAGATGAATATGTGCATAAACTAAAACCCTGGCTCCGCTACTGTTTGTATTCAAGACTTCCAGGAAATTGTCATCTACATGTCAGGAACATTCAGCTATGTTTTGTTTTGGCATTGCTTGTACTCTTCCAAGAGGTGGCAGTTTATGTTTTCAATATAGCTAGCATCCTCATTTTAGAAAACTTCTGATATGCTGGGCAGATGTTCTGCTTATTTGCAAAAAGCTTAATCTTTTCTTAGTTATGTTGTTTTATGTTCAGAAGTTGGGATCCTTGTGAAATTAAAAGTTCTGAAATTTAGGAAAAGTATATTGAGTATAATATGGGTGCGTGTTCTGTAGTCTGTTTTCTTGTCATGAGATGTGAGTCTCCATGTTAATGTGGTAAGCTGAAATCATTCTATGGTCACCACTTTCAACTTATGTTCATTAGGTAACGCAAACAGCAGCTAAACTTGGTATTTCTGTCACAATCAGTCAAGTGGGAAGTGATCCTCCAACTAGTGGGACTCCTGCCACTGTGTCTTCAATTGATAGGAAGGAATGGCAACCAGCATTCACACTCGATGAAGATGGACTTCTTCATCAATTACGTGCTACTCTGATGCAGGCTCTGGATGCTTCCATCTGTAAGTTTCTCCATCATAAACCTTTTGGTTTGGCTTCTGATTCAGGTTAATATTGGATCATTGATTATCATTTGGGGTGGTTTATCTTATCTCATGTAGCTAAGTTGCCTCTTGCCAATCTGCAACAATCCCCTCAGCAAAATCCTATGATCCCTATAATACAGGAGTGTGTGGATGCCATCACTGAACACCAAAGGCTAAAAACATTGATGAAAGGAGAATGGGCCAAAGGCCTGCTGCCACACAGCAATGTTCCAGAAGATTATATGGTACAGAGGATTCGAGGTATTCATAATCTTAATCTTTCACTTCACGCTTATTATCTTTCATCTTCATTTATCTTTGAAAAACGTCTCTACATCTAATGTCAGTCATTTATTCCATGCATACACAACTTATATTTAAGGTTTTTGCTTTTGAAATAATAACAGAGCTTGCTGAAGGATCCTGCTTGAAGAATTATGAGTATCTGGGCAGTGGAGAGGTTTATGACAAAAAGAAGAAGAAATGGAGTCTTGAACTTCCTACGGATTCTCACTTGCTTTTATATCTATTTTGTGCTTTCTTGGAGCACCCAAAGTGGATGCTTCATGTGGATCCTGCTTCTCATGCTGGAGCACAATCTAGCAAGAACCCCCTTTTCTTGGGGGTTCTGCCTCCAAAAGAAAGGTTTCCTGAAAAGTACATTTCTGTCATATCTGGTGTTCCTTCCATTCTTCACCCAGGAGCTTCTATCCTGGTCATTGGAAAACAAAGCCCTCCTATTTTTGCCTTGTACTGGGATAAGAAACTGCAGCTCTCTCTTCAGGTAGATGATGCTCTATACTAATATTTGAGACGTTTAATTGATACATAAATCAGCATATATAATTGTACTGATATAGCTAAAAAACTTGACTGAAAATGGAGCTCAAAGGAAACTGGATGAGAGGCATGATAGGTGGAAGTGATGAGAGATGATATGAGGCTTGGGATAGCAATGATTAATGGAACAAAAATTTGGACCACGATAATTTCCCATTAAATGTGTTTTATTATTTTCATCTTTAGTCTTAGTGCAAATGCTTTCACAAAGTTATGATTGCCCATTTGCGTTTGAAATGTTTATGGTTGCTTGAGCATTCACAATGCTGGCAAGGAGAGAACAGTACTGATACTTGAATGTGCCATTGTTATATTGACCTGGGCTCTGATTATTGCAAAGGTAAAAATAAGAAGAGTTCCTTTGGTTTTCAGGGAAGAACAGCATTGTGGGATTCCATCTTGCTGTTGTGCCACAGGATCAAGGTAGGATATGGAGGCATAGTTCGGGGTATGCATCTTGGTTCGTCAGCCTTAAGCATCCTCCCAGTTCTTGAGTCAGAAACTGAGGACTGACCATTTATGACGCATGCTACCGTCCCGCTTGATATAGTCTGCTTATAATGCTCTCAATATTGAATATGAAACTTGCTGGACTGGTTGGTTCTTGCTTAATTTATAATGGCTGTCTCAAATGTTGGCAGTGGACTTTTTTCTAGTCTGCAGATGATTGACCTGTATCATTGGGGGCTTCCAGGAGTCATGATGGTTGTCTTAAATTTATCTAGGGAGGAACTGAAGAGCAGCCAAAGGCCCAAGGAATTTGGCAAACTTTGTCAGATTGTACTTCTTTGCACTTATTTTAATTTCTTTTTTTTCCAAATTTCTTTTCTCTTTGCCATTTTTTTTTTTTTTTTTTGAGGCAGTAAGTTAGAATCGAACAGCGGTTTTGTAGATTACCAAACTAATATCCTATATTCATTTACTCCATGCTAATATAAGCGTAGTTTGAAAATCTTCTGAAAAGCATGGTTTCCAAGTTTGAAAAAGAATCTGCGATACTAATTGTGAAGCTATCAAGCATGGAGACTTTTACTGGGTTATGTTTTAGCATTTCTTTCATATTTTTTTAAAAAATATTGTTTTTTCATGTTGATTGAATTCTGCATTTGTATTTTTGTGCTACATAATTGTGAAGTACTGAGATCTAATAATCAATATAATTGCTGCTAAGTCAAGCGTGGCAAGCGGCTTAAAGTTATAACATTAAAGTTGTTATGTGTTTGGATTAACGCATGAAGTTTATAATAAATATTAAAAGTCAGGCACAATTTCGAGATGCCCGTCAAGTTCAGTCGGTAGAGCGCAAGGTTCTTAACCTTGTGGTCATGGGTTCGAGCCCCACGGTGGGCGTTTTCTGTTATGCCCCCAATCATGCCAGCCTTCTTGTCCTGCCCTAAACTATTCAGTTCATCAAAGACCAAATCAAACGACTTTTTGGTATTGGTCAATCAATTTTTTAATTATTTATTATTTTCAATTTTTCATACAGTAATCATATCCCTTTTTCTATATATTAAGTATATTCAATTCGATTTTATTGACTTAATTGACAAATTAAATAAAATTTGAGTAATTTTATATTGAACAGAGTTGAAATTTAATAATTTAATGGCAACAATAAAAAGTATTAGCACAATTAACCCAAGGCATACTTACGAAATTCTCAAGTTTTAATCATTAGGCAGTATTGTGGAGACTATAATTACTGTTTGAGAAAAGGCGAAGTATAAATAAAGTGATTAGTATGATATAAATTTTATACGATCATTTTTAAAATTTTAATGTCCAAAATCTATAAATTTCGTATCAGATTTTATATTCAAATTTCATACTTTGTAATAAGATAACATGTCATCACACTTAACAGCTGTAATTATGAGAAATAAGAGAAAATGGAAAGCAAAACAAAAAAAAGTTTATAAATTTTTAATAAAATAGTTTGAGAAAAAAAATCCAATATTTAATTTTCAATATTTTATATTTTCATATGTAACATCCTATGATCCTTAATTTGTTCCTCTCTCTCTCTCTCTCTCTCTCTCTATATATATATATATATATATATATATATATATAATTTTAACTGCCAAAAATCGAATAAAAAATATTATTTCTTTATGTGGCGAGTTCCAAACAAAACATTTTTTAGAGATTGGGATAAGATTTTTCATGAATTCTTTTTGAAATATTGTAACAATTATAAAAAAATGGCATATGATTTTTTTTTTTAAAAGTCATTTGAATTTACTTTTATATAAATTTATGTCAAATTTCATAGAAATCCTTTTAACAAAGTAAACTAGATCTTATAAAAAAAAAATACTCGGATAAATTTATAAAGATTGATTTAATATGTTCCAACAAGAAAAAAAAAAAAACATTTCTTTGTAAATCAATAAAGAACTCATCATCACCCAATATCTAGATTGGAAAGAACGAAAATTTTCAAGCGAATTCACATCCCACAAGGCCTGTCATGCCTCCCAAGCACTAGGGTTGTCCCTAAGTACATGCATTATTGTTTCAATCGCTTGATTACAATAGAGACACATAGAATTTGAGGTAAATCCCCTCTCAGACCTTTATAAATTGGTCATTAGCTTATCATGTATCATCAATCAAAGAAAAACACAAATCCGCTCAAAAACCTTCATCCTCTAAATCC
>CATIWR010068654.1:0-35066 GCA_949677035.1 Omphalea diandra
AGGTTTCATCAGGTTCAGGGTCAGTCACAATTAAAAAGGTATATCTCTTTCCACACAACAAATTAAACCAAATTGCTTTACAAGTATTTACAAGGGATATAACCCTACAAATTTAATATTTTTAAATTTATCTATACTAAGACATAAGGTCATCAAAATATATAAAAATAGCCACACTAAAAGATTTAGGTAGGTTGTGAACCTGCTATAATGAAAGAGCCATAGTTATTCACATATATGAAGTTAAGAAAAATGGTTTTACATGCATTTAGATAGGGCATAAAGCTAAAACATTAATGGTTTGCACTTTCCCTAATTCCTCTTCTAGGTTTATGAAATCATAGGTACAAAAATATGCTTTACAAATAAAACCAACATAATAATCTCTATTTCTCTTGAATTTCAACTTCTATGCATGAGCTCTACCTCAAATACTCCATAATTATTACTAATCATGCATGATTAACATTTCATGGGGGAGAAATTTCATGTGGTAAGAAGATGAAATCACTTACCTCTTTTCCTATAACTAGAAAAGTTTAGTGTTCCTTATAAGGCAACTCGTTCTTCTCCCTCTCTTTCTTTTTCTTTTTCTTTTTCTTCTTACTTTCTTTCTTCCTTCCTTCCTTTGCTCTCTTTTTCTTCTGCTACCCCTCTTATTTTTCCTCTCTAATGTCTCCTAAAGGAATAAAAATTCCATTTGTATACCAACCTTAATAAGACAAAATAATGGCGGTTTGTTCCTATTGATGGGAAGTTTAAGTTTCCTCTTTTAATCCATCTTCTTCACTCTTTCATCACATCTATCCATTTACTAAACCCTATATGCTCCTTAAACTTTTAATAAGTTCCAAAATGCCATTATTTAAAATACTATAACATGCACACAATATATGATAATTTTTCATGCCACTATGCAAACATCATATTCATATTCAAATGTAATAATGAAAGTGTTATTGTCATGCTTATGCCATGTAATGCATATATTCAAATATAACATAACTAAAATGCATTTGCTTTGGGTTGAGGATGTTACAATAAGCCTTATTAATCCAATATCTAACCTATGCAATATGCTTAATAAAATATTATCACTGATAGGCTCATTATCAAGTAACTTCTCAAATACCAAATCATTATCTTGAAGTCCTGCTAACCCTATTATACCATTGTACCTCCTAACCCTATGAGATAAACCATACGAGGAAATCCCATTTCCTAATTATCATAATGTATCGCCCCCAAACTAAAGAGCCTGAAATGATTTATTTTGAGATACTAATCAAATCATAATGGCCACTTTTAAGGAAGTGACACATATGAAGGTTATAGTTCTTATTAGTGTTATTAATCCTTGTGAAAGTTTAGACATAGAGACTAAGAAGATGAAGAGGGAAAGTATGATCAAGCTATAAGAATGGAGTGATGAGGAGAAAGGAGAGGACTAGGTGAATCATGTTATTGTAAATGGGAAGTACTATCCAAATAAGGAGACCCTTAAAGAACCCATACTGAAAAAGAGGTGGACAAGCCCATTATAAAAGAAAAGGAGGAAGACAACCCTTTTTTGAAATAGTTCAGGAAGATGCCAACTCATATTAGTGTGTGGGAATTGCTCATCACCTTTCAATAACACAAGAGAGCAATGGTTGAAGCCTTGTTGAGTCTAATAATTTCTAAGGAAGCTACATTAAAATACATAATGACCTTAGTCATAAAGGAAGATCACATTTTATAATTAGGACTTGCCATTTAAAAGCGTAAATCATAATTTGCCTTATTCAATAGAGCCAAGGTGAAGGAGAGACAAACTCCATTTGTCATTGTTGATGGTGGGTTCAAGATCAACATCTACCATTCAAAGTTGTTACAAAAGTTAGGGTGTCTGAAAACGATTTGGAAGCATTAGACAATATCATTTTGGCCTATAATGATAGTAGAAGGCTAACAATTGTTGTATTCAAGACATTGGTGAAGACTAGGGTTGTAAAAGCCATGGTGGAGTTTATGGTGTTAGACATTCCCATAATATTCTCCTTATTATTGGGGAGGCCATAGTATCACCCATTAGGAGGCATGACATCTATCATATATCAAAAAGTAAATATTCATTATAAGGGGAGATTGTCGCCATTTGGATTGAGGTAAGGGTTATAACATTAATATTGAGCATAGTTGTCCAACATCTTAAGGGTTTCTAAGTTGTTGGAGCTACATATAAATGGGTTTATCCAAAAATGATATACATTATAAAGAATATGAATTTTCTTCTTGGATAGGAATTGGGAAAAAACTATACAAGTGTGTATGGGTTTTTAAAAATCCATAATTACACTACTAAAAGATGATTGTATTATAGTGGGAAAGGTGGAAAGTTAGAGATGATAAATCTTCATGGCCTTTTGCTTGATTTCTTATTAAAAGAAATTGAAGTGGTTGGAGAGGTTGAAAATGAGACCATTGAAGAGGATAATGAACAAATAAAAGGTGATTCCATTAATGATCCTGAGAAAACATTATTTCATATGGATGTTGCGGAAGTATGCTATTTGAATTATCTGAATTTGTCTGATGAAGATTGTGTAAAGAGAATGAAGAAGAAGAAGAGTACAGGTTACAAAGATAGAAAATACTCAAGGAGTCTGTATCATTATAAGACCCTTATACTACTTGGCCATGGAATGGCAAATGGAAGATCTTTAATGAAGAACACAAATAATATTTAGAGGGTGTGCACTTTTAGGTAATGGGTAAATATCATAATAAGAAGTAGTTTGAGATGATTAATTAGGATACACCCCTTGTGGATCTATAATGAGGATATATTGGATTCTATGACTTCAGTAAAGATATATATATAAGGATAAGCTTAAAGGATAAAAATAATATGATTGTAAATTCCATTAAAGATGTATACAATAGTGGTGAAATACAAGGTTAGATATCAAAAGTTTAATAGACTGAGTTGGATAGGGTGGTACTCTTAGGGAGCTTTATGAATATTGAAATATGAGATAATTAGATGAAGCAAAATTTTGAGGAAGTGATGAAGGCCTTGGTAGGAGCAAAAATTGGGAATGAAATAGCTTCTAACAGGTCAGTAGTTTGAATGCTTGAGCAACTAATGAGGAAGATGTTAAAGAATATGAAGATATTAAAGAAGATAAAGGTTTACCAAAGTTTAAAGGTTAAGAAACTCCAATGGATGCTCATGAAGAATATATATATATTTTTTTATAGATACCTTTTATTTTCTTGTCTCTAGTCCTTTTGAGGATGATGATGTATTTATTTTTAATTTTAAGGCGATGAATGATGAGCTTACTTGTATGATGTGTTCCCTGATGGTAGTATGTATAACATGCATCATTTCATAAACATATTTAATATTAATTATGTGCATACCACTACATTTAATCTTGGCACACTGGTAAATTCAAAAATCTTGTTCATTGATAGCAACATTACACTTGAAGAACAATAGAAGCTTAAATAGTTGTTTAAGAAATACTAGAGAGTTTTTGGTTTGACATATAAGGATATGCTATGGATTGATCGATTAATAGCCAACACAATATTTTGACTTACTCGCATATGAAGCTAGTGAAAAAAAATGCTCAAAAGGATAATGCCATGCTAGGCCCAATTAGTGAATAAGGAGTTGGCAAAGTAGCTTAACGCTAAATTCCTAAAGATAGTTGATTACCTAAATGGTTGACTAACATACTACTAATGTGAAGAAGGATGAAAGAGTGAGGATGTGTGTAGATTATAGAGATTTGAATAAAGCATGCTAAAGATTATTTCCCTTTGCTCTACATTAACATGTTAGTAGATAGTATTAATACTTACTATGTACTCTTTTATATATGGGTTTTCTCGTTATTATCAAATCCTCATGGCCATCATAGATAAAATAAAAATAGTGTAGGCCTAGGGCACTAAGAAGGGGGGGAGCGTCGAATTAGTGCTTAATTTTAAAATTAAAAAGAGGGTTAATGTGTTTAAGAATATTAGTAGGAGAAGAAAGAATAGTCATAAGTATTTATAGTGGTTTGGGTGTTAACTAACCTTACGTCCACTCCCTAATTATCTACAATTAGGCATTTCACTCAATTCAAAAGGTGTTTCCAAGCTTACACCAAACTTTTACAACTTGTGTTTATGGCTCACATAACAACCTTGCACCTTGTGTTTTTTAGGCTCACATAAAAACCTCTTACAATTGTTTTCAAGGCTCACACCAAAACATCTTACAATGGTGTTTATTGCTCACACCAAACAATCACAAAAATGAGAATTGAACGATTGAGTAGCAAGTTAGCAAGAGATTGGTTACAAATTAATGAATTCTCTTGCATTTACATTTGTTTAATGGAGTATTTATAGCTTATATCCAACAAAGAGACGTTGGACTAAAACTATCAATAAATCTTTAAGATATCCTTAGCAGATTTAGCATTAAATGTTTGTTAGGCAGAAGTTGTGATCGCTACTCCCATTTTGCTATCACAAATTTCTAATTTCCATTGTGGAGCTGAAAATTATGGCAGAAAACCCCGTTTGTATCTAGCAGCTAGTCCAAGTGTTAGCTGTCCATTAATTGTTAAGGAAAATATAGTTGTTGTGTTCTAACCATGACCAAAAGTTGTAGTCATGAGATCCTAATTCTTAGGCATGATTGAGATCACAAATTCCTCTATTTTGTGAGGAAGCTTCAACTCCTTGAGTCGTAGTCGCTACTGAGTTTTTGCCCTCATGATTTTTTATCTTTCAATGGACACCTAGGACACTTGGCACACTGTGGTTGTGGCTTTGCTTCCCTCCATTATCACTATGAAAGTCGTGGTTGCAACCTTGGCATGATGCTCACCGTGAATTCCCATGTGACTAAAGCTTTGTAGTCTTTAGATGGATCGTGGTAGTGAAATAGCCCATGAATTCCTTTAGCCTAGCTTCATCCTTTATTGTGATTGATTTGCGGTCGAGATTTACCATGCACACATCGTAAAATTTGATGATCTTTACATTATTGGAGATTTTGAATACCATCCTACTTATAATGAAAAAATCTAACTTATAATATGCAAAACAACACTTATGAAAATATTAGAATTGATCAATCTCTATTGTCAAGATCAAAAAAGGTTAATGACTTAGGTTAAACCTAGTCCAATAGTCTCCCCTTTTTTTATTTTAAGAACTTAGATTGATCCTAAGGGAAAATAAATGCATGAGTTTTAAAGTTACGAAGTTAAAATGGTGAATGATTTGATGAATACTTAAAAATTTCTAGACAAATATGAAAGTGAAATTTCCTAAGTATGACATACAACCAATCAAAGTGAAATTTCTAAGTATGACTACAATGTTCCCTATTAACTTATGCTATTTTCTTGCAAAATATTATGCTATTTTCTTGCAAAATATTTTCTTTCCCCCTTAGATTCTTTCTTGATTTTTTCTCTCCCTATTTGGCAAGATCAAAAAAAGGGTTTATAAGGGAAAATAACAAATGCATAACAAATAGATAAGTGTTCTTATGGAGTAAAGACATAAGAATTGCAATTATAAAGGTAAATTCAATCAATCATATAAGACAAAGAATTTCAAAAACAAACATCTTTATTTACTTAAAAGCAAGTTGTGGAATCAATAACTTTACATTAATAAAACAAATAGAAAATACAAAGAAATCTTATTCTAAAAGATTAGAGAGTCATTATCATTTTCAAAATCATTTTATTCATCATTGTTGCCTTCGCCTTCAGCTTCGTCACCTTTGTCAACTTCTTCATTACCTTTCTCTTTCAGGGTATCCTTATACTCAACAAAATTAGGAAGATGGCAATGAGGAACACCAAATTTCATTTGTAAATCCACTAGATCAATGTGAAGGTTGGAGATGAGAATGAACCTCCTCATCATCATTCTCATCGTCTTGTCTAACTTATGGTTGATAGTGGTAAGAGATAGTTTGGTTTTGGGTTTTGGTTGAGGAGAAGGGACTGATAGTGCTCCTTCTTCAATATTGAGGCTCTTCCTTTTAGAGGCTTAAGATGTCTCCATCTTCTTGGTCCCAAAGGCATTCATTGTATTTGCATATATGTCCGGGTATATGGCTATGGCATTTATCAAGCAGGCGAGGTCAAGAAAGTTTTGAGAAGAGAGGAGTTTCTTAGTGAGGAATTGATCATTTTCCTCATTAAGAGCTCTAACAAAGCGGTAGATTGCTATCACATGTGATGGAAAGCGGAATTGGCTCTTTGGTTTGGAGCTTATGTAGATTAATTGATCTACAAGGTAGCGACTGGTTTGGATAGGTTTGTTTTTAACAAGGTAAAACAAGAAGGCTAGACCCTTTTGAGACACTTTCTCATTACCACCACCTCTAGCATTTACAGAAAAGGTGATGATACGATGGAGTATCCAAAAGGGGTTAGATATTGAAGGGTCCTCCAATTTGAGGTGAGCCTTCCTATTGTAACAATAAATATTAATATGTCTATACCTTATGCAATAATGACATTGGAGTTTAGACTTGTGAATCTTTCTCCTATGCACAAACTTAGTCTGAGTAAAAGGCCTTATCATGCTTTGGTTATGAAAGTGTATGCAAGTGCATGAGTGATGAGGAGTAGAAGAGAATTTTTTATGTTTGTGTGTTTGAGCATGCTTATTGTTATACATATAAGCATGATTTGCTTTTTGAGCTTTATGAGGCCTTACCTTTGCCATTATGCATAGGTGGCTTAGTGCTAGGAGCACCTCTCTTCCTAATGACCTAAATACTTGAAGTTTAAGGTGTTGTTGCTCTAATGAATGTAGTGAGTGTAGATGTGGAGGTTGAGGCTTCATTAAATCTTAGGCCATGCCAAATTAAGGGAGGCCTTTGTGATACTATGAGTGTATCCAAAACTTCCTTACCCTTATTAAATTTTGAGATATAGCTTTTAAGTTTAGTGACTTCTCCCTTTGGAGAGTCATTCTCTTTTCTTAATGAAGCTAATGATGAAGATGATTTAGAAAGATTTTCCATTGACTTTTTGAGTTATTCTTTTGATTGAATTGTTACATTTTACATGAGAATACTAGTCAAACAAGAATTATATGCCTTAATGATTACTTGGTATACCATTGTGAGTAAACATTGCATATGGGACTAAAAGGATGTTGTGATCAGCTTGTCAAACACTTGCAAATCACTTGGATAAGGGACCAATATGTCTTATTGCCACATCTTATTGATCAAATGATTCACTTGTTATATGTTGGCTAGTAAAATCAAATGTCACTTGAAATATGAATTATCAGGAGTAGTGTTTACCTTGCAAGGTCACGAAAAAAATCAATCTATTGCATTTGCACTTGCATAGTCCATTATTATACTTTTAATGTATCTCCATATTATTTGATTATTGGTTATGCCATAAGAATCTGATTATTATTTTTGTTCATTTAGTTGCAACTCACCAAATGACAATTATGCTTTTAAGATACTAAAGCATAGGGTTTGAATACATTGGTGCATAAAATTTTGCATAAAGACACATAGAACACAGGTTGTCGACTGAATTCCAACTCTCTCTCCTCTTGTGTCATGTACATATATCTAGATAAGAACTAGTTTATGGTCACTAGCAATGAACATTAGTTAACACATATGTACATTAAATACATGTTGGATTATTTATGTATGATAAATCAACCTATATGCAAATGTATTTTTGGACATGAATGCCATCATTTGTAAATGAAAAAGGTCATTACAAAATATGAGCCCAATCGTTCTTCTTTCAATTCCCATTCATTTGTTACTTATGAAATGGTCAGCAACGAGTCCAAAAACACCTCAATTGCCCTTACCCTTATCTATTTTAGGAGTTCAAGCCCTATTGCACAAGCCTAATGTTCAGCCATGTTATTTGTCACCTTATAGTTCAACTTCTTACCTATAGGGAATAGCTCTCATTATAGTGATATCATAATCACTTATATACTTGTCCCTTTATTGTTTATAGCTCCATCAAAATGCACTATTTTCCCTTGACCTTTAATAGCTCATAACCTTTCTTCTAAGAAGTCAGAGAGTTCAAATTCTCCTTTTTTAAGAGGTTGTTATGCCAAATACTTTGAAACTGTCCATTCTAAGACCATTTTCTTGGCTATGTACTAAATATCAAATTCAATCAATAAGATCAACCACTTTGCCAATCTTCTGACCAAGGTAAAGGCCTCATGCCAGTACTTAATTAGGTCAAGCTTTGAAACCACTTTCACGAAATATGACTGGAAATAATGCCTTAATTTATTTATTGCCTAAACCAATGCAAGACACATCTTATCCACTTGGTTGTACTTCACTTCATGTGACAATGACTTGTCACTAAGATAGTATATTGTGTGTTCATTCCTTTGTCCATCTTCCTGAGCTAACATTGTACTAATGGAGCTGCCTTTTATTGTCATATACAAAACAATCAATTTTATTGGCTTTGGTGGCTTCAACACTAATGTATTGGTCATATACTCTTTTTTCTTCTCCAAAGCCTCATAACACTGTTCATTTTATTTTACTAACTGATCCTTCCTTAACAACTTGAATATCAACTAACAAATGGGAGTCAATCTCATTATGAACTAGTTAATGTACTATAAGTGACCCAAAAAACCTCAGATCCCCTTTTCTATTTTAAGCATAGACATATATTAAATTGCCTTTACCTTATTTGGGCCCATTTCAATTCTCTTTTCATTGACTACATGTCCTAATAGCTTTCTAGATATGACCCCAAACACAGTTATTTGGATTAAACCTTAAGTTGTACTTGTTGATCCTCTTCAATAATTTCTCCAATGCTTTGAAGTGTCCTTCCCTCATTTTTGACTTAACTATCACATCATTTATATACACCTCCACTTCTTTATGAATCAAGTCATGCAACAGGGTTGTTGCCTTGGGATAGTATGTTGTTCTCATGTTCTTTAACCTAAATGGCTTCATCTTATAGCAATATATCCCCCATTCTACGGTAAAAACCTTATTTTCCTTATATGTGATAGCCATGAGAATCTGATTGTACCTTGAGAATTTGTCCATGAAAGAATACATAACTCAAGTTGCAACACTATCGACTAGCACATCAATGTGTGGCAAAGGAAAATCGTCCTTTGGCCATGTTTTATTTAGATCTCAATAATCAATGCACAACCTTATTATAACATCCTAAACCTAATTCATTTGCATTTTAATTATGATATATTTTCATGTATGCATCATATGACTTAAGCATGAACATGTATATCATAACATTTGATGTATTTGAATAAGAATACAATGTTTGCATAATTGCATGGCAAATTGTCATATGTTGTATGTATGTTATAATATCTTAAATAAAGGTGTTTTAAAACTTATTAAAAGTATAAGGAGCAAATAGGGATTAGTAAATGGATAGAGGTGATGAAGGAATGAAGAAAATGGACTCAAAGAGAAAACTTCAACTTTCAACCAATAAGAAAACACCACCAAGATTTTGCCCTATTTGACTAGCTATACAAATTAAATTTCTCTCCCTTTAGGATCATATTAGATAGGAGAAATGGGAGAAATACAATAGAAGAAGGAGAGTAAAAGAAAGATAAATGAAGAAGAAGAAGAAGAAGAAGAAGAAGAAGAAGAAGAAAAAGGAGAAAAAAGGAGACGAAAAAGTTAACTAGGAAGAGATATCGAGGTTTTTTAGTTTTGGTGAAAGGTATGTGATTTCATATTTGTTCCACCATGAAATTTAGCCTCCGTGGAAAATTAATCATGAGCAATTAGTATGAGTTATATAGAGATTGTAGTTAAGATACATATGTGAGGAGTTGTTGATAGTGAATATGAGCTGGATTCCTTTCATTTTATTTTCAAGGTAGGTTGTTCCACCCATAATTTCTTGACACTATAAGATAAATTAGGCAAAGTAAAAGGCATAAAAGTTGTAGGATTGTGTCTCATCTAAATGCTTGCAGAATAGTTTTTCCAAACAAGTTGTGTGTGAAGAGATATAGCCCCTTGATTATGACTGATTCCTATAAGATATGCTTAGCTATTGGTTATATTTTCCATGAATTTTGTGGACCTAGAATGAGCATTAGGTGAAGTGTAAAACTTCAAAGTTATTTCTTTATGTCTTGTATAAATTATTGCAAAGTAATTTTGTTTAATATTTTGTGAGTTAAGAGACATGACTCTTCGATAATGACTAATCTTATACCTATTCATGCCAAAAAAGTCTGAGATCAACTACTTCTTTTGAGGACCTTCAAAGCTCAATTAAAGAATGTGTAATGCATGAAAAATGTTCATTTATATGTTAAATAATTGTCCTTACATTAGTCTTTTGATTAGACTTCTTCATTTGGAGATATAGTTAAGTTTACAATACTATTTAGCATAACTATACCTAAAATATAGTAAATTTCTAAAATTTACCATAAATTATGTAATGTACATTTTAGGCTAAATTTTGGATATATTATACCCATATATGTCTAGTTTAGTTGGAAAAGAAAATCAAGTTATTTAGATTTATTGGAAAAAATTAATTATAGAAATAGCCTACCAAGGTCATGATATTTTAATAGAGCACACATGTGTAATTAGATGAAAATCATACTACAACATCATGGATTAATTTGGTGTATTAAAATAGAACCTTGAGCATGGAAGATAATATTAGGAATAAGTTGAGAACATCCACAGCTTAAACTTGATGGACAAGGTAAGAAAATACCTAATGGTGCTTAAACATGTGATTAGTTAAATGCTATGAATTTATACTTGATGGATTGAAATGTTGCTTGAAGAGATGATATTGATCAATACTTTCATCAAATGATAGTTATATTGTTGAATTATTTATTTTTATGAGATATTGGTAAATTGTGATTTGGAAATGGAAACATGTGGTGATATGATTTGCAAGGTTGATAGGTGTGGCTATTAGTCATTATATTGCCAAAATTTTGATGAATTTATAAATGATTTGCTTAATGAATAATGTTGATATTGTTAAGCAATCAACAATCTTTATAGCTTGTGTGGCAATAATCTATAAGCAGTATGTAAATAATATATGATAGCCTATTGGGCAACAACATTTGATAGCCTATGTCATAATAAAATATGATAACTTGTGTGACAATGATATCCTATAGCATGTGAGACAAATAAAAATAACATCTTGTGTGGCAATAACATTTGATAGCTTATGTGGCATAAAGACTAAAAACTCTTTATTCCATGCATGAACAAGTTAAGGTTTATTTATATTCAAATGCTTATTATGTTATATGATTGAAGTATCATTATTTGTTTACTTACTAATTTTGCAAGCTCACTCTTTTGCATTAAATTTTATTTTAAGAAGAGTAGACTAAATATTGCATCCAGATTACATTTTGAGGTATATGTCTAACAGTCGAATAGAGGTTAGGCTAGTATGTAGTCTATTAGTATTTTGGTTTGTTTAGCCATGTATATTTTTTTGTAAATAGTTACTATGTTTTGGTACAAGATATATAGTGTTCAAAACAATTGAAAAATGGTCTTTTAATGACAATGGGATTGCACGATAGAATTTTAATAATGTTATGTAACTTTAATACTTAATGCCTTATGAATGAGTTACTGCACATGCTATAGAAATGATTAGTAATTGGGATGTCACATTTCAGTGGTATCAGAGTGGGTAAATGATTTTATTGACATGTGTAATATGAATACGTTATATATGATATATTCATTGTGCTAATACTTACATACATTGGTATATAGAAGTATGGATGCATCTTTTAGAGTTCATGCTGACCCAGTCGTTAGAGACGAGTTTGTTGAGTATGTTCATCCATGTGAGCATACCGATCATGTTGCAGAGAATCTTGAGATGCTAGGGAATAATCAAACTACAAGTGTAAACCCAAATATCATATAGTTTACTATGATGATGTATAGATTTGCAGCACAATCATATGTAGGACCTATTATAAACAATAATTATGACAAATTGAGGAAACAAGGGGCAATTAGCTTTAAGAGTACTACAAATCTTGCTGAGATTGAGGAGTGGCTTAGAAGAACTACAAGGATCTTGAATAGGTTTGAATACACCTCTAAAGCAAAAGCTGAAGTATGCAATATATTTGCTTCAAAAGAATGCCTTAGATTAATAGGATACTATTCCAAGTAGCATTACTCAACCAATGACCTTGACATGGGATGATTTTCTAGGGGAATTGGCAAATAAATACATAACAATAGTCTACATAGATAAGAAGAAGATGGAATTTTTCTAACTGAAGCAAAATGATATGACAGTGGTACATTATGAGGTATAATTTGTTAAACTCTTAAGATATGCCTTATAGTATGTAGCTACAAAGGAATTGAAGTGGCCAAAACTTGAGAGGGGACTGAGGTTAGAATTTGAAATTAATTAGCTATCAAGCCAACCAATTATATTGCATTATTAGCAACAACTATTTGAGTTGAGGAGGTGATCCAAGAAAATAATGCAATCAAGTCAAAAGGAAGAGAAGTTATGTATTCATACTTTTCAACTAATTGAAGAAGGTTATAATGCATTTTTAGCTAGCATGATGGATACCAATGTTCCTAGTTTGGATTTGAAAGATATTCAAGTAGAGAGACTTCTTAATAGTGTTTTTTGATGACTTATCAAGTTTGCCACCATATAGAGAAGTTCATTTTAATATCGAGACCTTACCAGGAGTGGCACCTATTTCTATTGCACCATATCAAGTGGCAGTAGTGGAATTATAAGATTTAAAGAAATAGTTGGAGGAGTTATTAGAAAAGGATTCATTCGACCTATTACATCTCCTTATGAGGCACCAGTGTTATTTGTAAAAAAAAAAAAAAAGGTTTAGGATCTTGTGATTATGTATTGATCATATGCAATTGAATTGAGTAATAGTAAAGAATAAATATCCCTTACTGAGAATTGATTATTTACTTAATCAACTTCAAGGTGCAATGATATTTTCAAAAATTGATTTATGATGTGGATATTGGCAAATGAGGGTTGCTGAGCTAGACATTCCAAAAACTACCTTTCACATTAGATATGGTCAATATAAGTTCCTTATTATGCCTTTTGGGTTAACTAATGCACCGATAACATTTATGGCATTAATGAATCATACCTTTTAGTAGTATCTTGAATAGTTTGTGATTATGTTTATTTATGACATTATTGTATACTCACAGAATCATGAGGAGCACAGGTAGCATATGAGAATCATATTGTAGATCATAAAGGAAAAGCAGTTATATGCTAAATTAAGCAAATATGACTTTTTTTATGGAATAAGTGGTCTTTTTAAGGATGTTCAACCTAATCCAGTTAAGGTGAAAGCCATTTTGGAGTGGGATCTGCATAAAAATGTATCAAAGATGCATAGTTTTATTAGGTTGGCCAGTTATTATAAATGATTTGTGGAAGGATTATCCATTATTGATGAACCATTGACAAAATTCTTAAGGAATAATACAATATTAAATGGGATGATAAATGTTAGCAGAGTTTTAGGGAATTAAAGAAATTAACTATAACACCAGTTTTGATGTTGCCATCAACAAATGGTGGATTTATGGTGCACACTGATTCAACAAGACGAGGGTTAGGTTGTGTTTTTATGCAGCATGTAAAGGTGATAGCTTGTGCTTCTCAATAGTTAGGGCCTAATGAGTTGAACTGCCCTACACATGTCTTAGAGTTTGTAGCCATTATGCATAACATGAAAATTTGGAGGCATTACTTATATAAAAAGCCATTTCTAATTCTAACAGATCATAAAAGCTTTATATATATTATAATAAAAAAAAATTGAACTTGAGGCAAAGAAAATGGATAAAATTATTGAAGGACTATGAATGCACTATTGATTATCATATAGTTAAGGCTAATGTTATTGTTGATGCTTTAAGCCAAAAAGCCTTAGATGTTATTGCTAGTATGGTTAGTTATAATTTGACATCCTTGGTTAATCTTTATACTTTAAATGTAAAATTTGAGATTGAGAATGTGACAACATTAATGGCTACTTAAAGCTTTTGATAGATGATAAAATTAGAGAAGCTAATAGGGAGGATCCATATTTGTAGAAAATGCTATTGAAGATATAAACAGGTAAGAACACTACTTTTTTTAATTAACGATGACGGGATGATAGTGATGGGTAGTCGAGCCTTTATGCCAACTGTTGATGGTTTGGGACCAAAGATTATATAGGAGGCACACAATACACCAAATGCTATGCACCCTATAAGTACAAAAATGTATAGAAACTTGTAATCACATATTTAGTGGTCAACGATGAAGAAAGATATAGCTTAGTTTGTGTCAAGATATTTAACCTACCGACAAATCAAGGCAAAATGTCAAACAGTAGGTAAGTTGCATTTTTTACCTTTTCCAATTTGGAAATGGGATAAAATTTCAATGGATTTTGTTGTATACTTGCCTAAAAAAAAAAAAAAAAAAAAAGCATAATGCTATTTCAATTATTGTGGATAGACTCATCAAATCTGCACACTTTTTACTTATATGATAAACATATTCACACCATAGAATGGCTAAAATATATATTTCTAAAATTGTGAGATTACATGACATTCCTATTTTTTTGTGTCATATAAAAATCCTATATTCACTTTTCATTTTTGGAATATCTTACAAATAACCTTGTGTACTCGTTTGAATTTTAGCATTGCTTTTAACCCATAGACTGATGGTCGATTAGAGAGGACTATTTAAACATTAGAGGATATGATGCGAGCTTGTGTGTTACAATTCAAAGGCTATTGGGATGATCAATAGCCACTAATGAAATTTGCACATAATAATAGCTACCATTCTAACATTAGTATGGCACCATATGAAGCTTTATATTATAACAAATGCAAAAGTCCAATTTGTTGGGATGTTAAAGGGATGAGACAATTAAAGGGTCCTAAGATGGTACATGATATAATGGCAAAAATCCAAGTAGCTAGAAGATGTTTGCAAGCTATTCAATAAAGGCAAAAAGGGTATGTTGATAAGCATATAGAAGAAATAGACTAGTAGGTTGGGGATAAAGTATTTTTGATGGTTTCACCATGAAAAGGCATTGTTAGGTTCAATAAATAGGGAAAGTTAAGTCTAAGGTACATTGGGCCATAAGAGATCATAGAAAGAATTTGGCCTTTGGTATATCAATTAGCATTACTAGTAGAATTATCTCAAATACATTATGTGTTCCAAGTTTTTATGCTTCAAAGGTATTGTTCTTATCCTAGCCATATATTATTGGAGCTAGAGATCAAATTATCTGATGATATGACTGATCATGAAGAGCCAATTGAAATCCTTGATTAATAATTAACCTAGTTAAGCAATTGAGTGATACAAATAGTTGAAGTGAGATGGAGCCATCACTCACCTAAGAAGGCCACTTGGGAAGTAGTGGAACATATGAGATGATAGTATCAATATCCATTATCAAGTTTTAGAAAGTAAATCGAGGATGAAATTTCTATAAGAGGGAGAGAATTGTAACATCCTCAAGCTAATTCATTTGAATTGTAATTATGATATATTTGTATGTGCCTAAACATTTAGGGTAGTCCACCACATCCAAAAACTTGGCATTTAGTTGTTTTACTACCTCTTTCTTGACTAGTTGGGCACGCTTCGATCTCATTCTGCTAAGCTTTTACTTTACTTGTTTCATGTGTGGGTATGCCAAATTTTTGTTTTCTATAATTTGCCTATAAATCCTAGCATGCCTTCATATGTCCATACAAAAACACTTTGATATTTCCCAAATAGTTGTTGGAACATCTGTCGTTCCTTTGGTCTGACGTGTTTGATGTCACTATCAATTAACAAGATTTTTGAATTTTTATGTATGCTACGATTAAATGTAATAATATGCATAAAATTAATGTTAAATATGCTCATAAAATGATGCATGCTATGCACACCACCAATGAAAACACATCACATAAGTAAGCAAATTCATCATTTATTACCTTAAACTTAGAAAGAAATACATAATCATGCTCAATAGAACTATAAACAATAACATCAATAGTAGCAATAAACTCCTTTTCATCTAATTGATCGATTGGACCCTCTTCTGCATAAGCCTTCTCCTATTCTTAACCCTTCACTTCATCAATTTGAACTTCAATATCAACTATCTGTGAAGGATTTGCTTTTTTCGCATTATTTATATAAGTAATAGCCTTGATAACTTCTTAAAAACTCTATTTCATTTGAACATCTATCAACTCAATCTTTAGAAAATTTGCCTAAAGAGTTGCATTTTTTTTTTTTTGCCATAGTTGGCTCAGTCTCTACCACCAGATATTGCCTTTCGACACCACCCATTTCATCAATAGATTTCATAATCATACTCTCAATATCCTTTTGTCTCATCCCTATGTATATAACTTTAGTAATCTTACATGGCCTATTATATTCCCATTATGAGTCCAAGAAGGGTGCATATTGCTTTATCAAATTAAACTCTTTCTTTGTATGATCTTCCCCTGTTGCCTAAAAGTATTGATCCAACATATACTGCTTCATTTGTTCATCAGTGATCCTTTCCTTATCCTTCTATGGACATATAGTATGAGGACCATACAAAACCATAAACTGACTTGATTTTCTATCTACACATTATTTTTGACCCTCCCATTCTTTTCCTTTCTCTTATTCTTACCATCCTCCTCTTCGGGTGAGTCTTGAACACCTGATATCCCAATTTACAAACATCTGACTAGAAAAAGGCCTTCTCAAGTTCATCTATTTCCTTACTTGCTAACTCTTAATTCACAATGGCTTTATGCCTAATCATCTTATCAGCTTCGCCTTCCTTTATAAAGAAATTTGATAATGCAAGTCCCTTACTTTAAACTTTCATTCTTTACTACGATATCCCAATCCTTTCCTTATGGGATGAGTGGGCATTTTTGGAGACTTTGGTACACTTGTAGAGTTATTCCCTAACCCTTATCTTATAACAAAGTTAATATTCTTCATAATCCCTATTAGCTTTAGATTAACCCATTTACATATGACTCCAATAACCCAATGATGTATCGAGTGATGTATGGGACAACCTAATAATGGGTAAATTGGGTTGTAAATAAACACCAACAGAGTAGAAGTAAACACACAAATCAAATGCAACAATTTTTATAGTGGTTTGGCAATGTGGCTAGTCCACTCACTAAGTTTTCATTTAGTCCTTTCTATTCCTTTTCCAGGCTCTCAAGGGTAACCTTTTCTTTTACAAGCTCAAGACGAACCTTCCGTTTTACAGGCTCAATGATAACCTTGCCCTTGGTATTTTTCTATACATAATACTAACCTTTACAACCACCAGCAAGGATAGATCCAACCATAGTCAGTGCCTCTTAAATAGGCATCAAATACACTATTAGTGCTTAAGAAAACCTACTCTTTAAAACAACAGTAAAGTATTCTCACTCTACCCAAAATACAACTAACACCCAAAAAGGTTTGCATAATGACTTGCTAAAAGTTCTCTAAATGATTACAAGTGTTCTTAAAACTTTTCTCCCTTATTTTTATTCTATAAAAAATGCTCATTATATAGCTAAACTTCAAAACTAGACATTGGAATAGTTGTTGTTCAATCTAACAACTTTTTTCCAAAATTAGCTATTAGAGATTATAACACGCATTGTTCTTCATCAACACCCGTTAAACTTGTAATGGTTACTTCCAACACCTATTAATCATCATTCAATACCGATTGGTTTTGAAAAAAATACCAATTAGAGTAAGAATAATGCTTGTTGTTCATTTCTATAAATCTTGAGCTTGGTGATTTACTTTTCAAACTTTGTACAGTTATTTTCCACACATATTGAGTAATTTGCAATGCCCGTTGGAAACTACTTCAATGCCTTTTGAGAAGGGCCAATGCCTATTTTGAGTTCCAAAAGCTTTAGCATGAGCTTAGACACTTTTTTAATGCTTGTTGTTAGGCCAAATCAACGCCTGTTGTGAAACTTTAATGCTCGTGGCAAGGTCCCGCACAACTTAACCTAAAGCACTTCTCCTACGCTTGTTACAAAGGAACAATGACTATTGCAAGGTCTAAAAGAATATGGCAATTTACATCATCTAAATAGTGTACATTGTTCATCCTTTAATGCCCATTAAATGGTCCAATGCCTATTCGAAGATGTTCAATGCCCTTGGAACATGCATAATGGCTATTGAACTTGTTCTAACCCTTTAACATTTGTCAAGTCTTAGGGTCACATGTTCTCCAAAATATTGTTGCTCTAGTATTTATAATAATCTTCCCCTTTAGCGCTCATTAGGCATGTTCAAATCATATAAAAACATTAAAGTATAAGCATTAGAACTTGTCATGGTTTTGTTATCATTCAAAACACATCATTCAATTAGGGGAGTGAGTCTAATGCCTTAGAGTCATAAGTTCTCCAAACATTCTCCCTTAGCATTCATAATACCTGAAACCCTCGAAGATACAAAATGGCCATACTCAAAGTTGATACAATCACTTCAACCTATGCACAGATTATCACAATCTCTCATTCATAAGGAATCTTAACTTGTCAGTGAATAGTGGAAGGCACACGATGAATGATACCATGGTCCTCTTAACAAAAGTGAACAAGTGATTAAAATATCCAAAACTGTGAATTCCACCATTGTCTCCACTATGCCTATTTTTACCAAGATCTTTAACACAACTAAAGCTGGCCTTTTGCTATCACCGCAGGCTCATATGATACTGTTAAAAGCCTCTAAATTTTTCTTAAACAATCAAAATTTATGCAATAACTTTGATGGACATATGTTTATCCTAGATCCATATATGTTAACTAATATTCAAGGCTAGTGACCATGAACTAGTTCTTGTTTAGATATATGTACATGACACAAGAAGAGAGAAAGTTGCAATTCAAATGACAACTAGTGCTCTATATGTCAATATGTAAAACTTTGTGCTCCAATGTATCCAAACCCTATGCTTCAATATATGAAAAACATTATTCTGATTTAATGAGAGCAACTCGATAAATAAAAATAGTAATTAGATTCTTATGGCACAACCAACCATCAAATATCATCGAGATACATTACAAATATAAGAATTGACTATGCAAGTGCAAATCCAATAGATTGATTTTATCGTGACCTTGCAAGGCAAACACTGTTCCTAGGAATTCATGTGATTCATGTGACATTTGATTTTACTTGCTAACATATAACAAGTGAATCATCTTATCAATAGCATGTGCCAATAGGACATATTAGCCCCTTTTTAAGTGATTTGCAAGTATTTGAAAATCCTATCATAACATCCTTTTAGTTCCTTATGCAAGTGTTCATTCACAATGGTACACCAAGTAGTCATTAAGAGCATAATTCTCATTTGACTTGTATTCACTTGTAAAATGTCACAATTCAATACATATACATGTAATAAAACATAACCTTGCCATAAAACCATCACACATACATATTAGAATCCAATTATTGCTTTTACTCACTTTTTATGTGACAAACTTTTATGGTAGGTTTGTTACTCTCTTTTAGGCTTCCTTAAATTGTTGAGATACTAAAATTTGATACATACATTGTTAAAAGTATGTCAAAATGATTATGAATGCTTGGTATGTAACTATGGGCATGTTCCATGCAAGTGGACCTAGTGTTTATGCATAATTTCCTTATATGGCAGCCCAACCTTGCTACAGTATAATTATAATAACTCCTAATATGATTATCTAAATGACTTGATTCTTCTTTTGAAATAAACTAGACACATAATGATACAACATAGTTAAATTTAAAGTCAATATAAGATATAATTAAATTTCAAGTCAATATAAGACATATATAAATGTGGTGAATTTTTGAATTCAACCTTGTTTTAATGTCATCTTAGTCTAAGTTTGTCTTATGATCTTAGGTATATATCAAATCATACAAATCCAATTGTAAAACTAATTTACCAGAAGTTATAAAACACATAATGTAACAGTTTTCACGTTTTACTCATTGTTTAATTTAGTATATAAAGTTAGCAAAACAAATGATCAATCTCATGGTAAATAGGTTTTTAACATATTGATAATCAATGTAGCGACCATTATCATTACAAAACTCATAACATTCATGTCTAAAATGCTTAGGGATCTAGGTTTTATTCATCATACATACACAATCAAACATGTATTTAATGTGCATATATGTTAACTAATGTTAAGACTAGTGACCATAACTAGTTTCTATTTAAATGTGTGTACATGACACAAGGAGAGAGAGAGTTGGAATTCAGCCGATGACCTGTGGTCCATGTGTCTCAATGCAAAACTCTAAGCATCAAAGTGTCCAATCTTATGCTGCAATGACCATTTCCATTTACAAAACTCATAGCATTCATATCTAACATACATGTGCATAAAGGTTTTATTCATCATACATACACAATCAAACATGTATTTAATGTACATATATGTTAACTAATGTCAAGACTAGTGACCATAACTAATTCCTATCTAAATGTATGTACATAACACATGGAGAGAGATAGTTGGAATTCCGCCGATGACCTATGGTCCATGTGTCTCAATGCAAAACTCTAAGCACCAAAGTGTCCAATCCCTATTCTTCGGTATCTAAAAAATGTAATTGTGATTTAGTGAGTTGCGACTCAATGAATAAAAATAATAATTAAATTCTTATGTCATAGCCAATAATCAAATATCATCAGGATACATTGCAAGTATAATAATTGACTATGCAAGTGCAAATGCAATAGATTTATTTTTTTTTGTGACCTTGTAAGGCAAACATTGCTCCCAAAAATTCATGTAATTTAAGTGATATTTGATTTTGTTGGCCAACATATAACAAGTGAATCATTTGATCAATAACATGTGCCAATGGGACCTATTGGACCATCTTCCACGTAATTAATAACATGTGCCAATGGAACATGTTAGTCCATATTCCATGTGATTTGCAAGTGTTTGACAAGCCGATCACAACATCCTTTTAGTTCCATATGTAAGTGTTCATAACAACGGTAAGTAGTCGTTAAGACCATATAATTCTTGCTTGACTTGTATTCATATGTAAAAAGTAACAATTCAATCATATATACATGTAATAGGACATAATCACATCATAAAATTATCACACATATACATATTAGAATCTAATTATCATTTTTACTCACCTTTTGATGTGACCAACCTTTATGGTAGGTTTGGTTCTCTCTCCAGGGCTTCCTCAAAGTTTGAAATTTCCTTAATTCCTCTTATAAGTTTATGAAATCATGGGTACAAAATACTGCTCTAATAGTAAAATCCAACACAAATAGCTCTTATTCTCTTGAATTCCAACTTCCATCCAAAAGCTCTACCTTCATTACTCCATAATTCTCACAAACCATGCATGATTAACATGTCATGGAAGGTTAATTTCAGTTAAGAAGAAGATAAATTAACTTACCTATTGTCCCAAAATTAGAAAACCTTAGGACTCTTTCCTAAGCAGCCTACACTTTTTCCTCTCCTTCTTCCTATTCTTCTTATTCTTCCTTTCTTTCTTTATTCCTTAACTCTCCCTCTCTCTTCTGTTATAACTCACGTCTAAACCCCTAATTCGTATCGCAAAAAATTCTACTTGTAAGCCTATTGCAATAAGACAAAATGATGGTGTTAGATTCCTATTGGTTGGAAGTTCACTTTCCTCTTTTAGTCCTTCTTCAACACTCCTTAAGCACCTACATCCATCTCCTAATTCTTAGATGTTCCTTATACTTTAAAATAAGCTCTATAACATCATTATTTATGATGCTATAACAAGCACACAACATAAAACAATTTACCATGCAACTATACAAACACTACATATATATTCAAGTGTCCCAAATCCAACGGTGCAAGTGGCATTATCATACTTGTACAATTTACATTTCTAAATGATCATTTATCCAATGCATATGCTCATGTGGGATTTCATATCATTTATGTAATGAATATGTTCATGTGATAATGCCAATGAATATGGATAGGGATGTTACGTATGCTTCAGTATCTGAAAAAAAAAATTTGCTATTTAGTGTGTCGCGACTAAATAAATAAAAACAATAGTCAGATTATTATGGCACAACTAACATAAAAATATCGTCAGAATACTTTACAAGTATAATAATTGACTATGCAAGTGCAAGTGCAATAGATTTATTTTTGTCATGACCTTGCAAGGCAAACATTACTCCCAGGTGTTCATGTGGTTCAAGTGACATTTGATTTTGCTGGCCATCATATAACAAGTGAACCATTTGATCAATAACATGTGCCAATTGGACAAATTAGTCCATCTTCCACGTGATTTGCAAGTGTTTGACAAGTCGGTCACAATATTCTTTTAGTTCTATATGCAAGTGTTCATAACAATGGTATACAAAGTAATCATTAAGAGCATATAATTCTCACTTTACTTCCATTCATATGTAAAAGGTAACAATTCACTCACATATACATTTAATATGACATAATCACATCACAAAGTTATCACACATATACACATTAGAATCTAATTATCAATTTTACTCACCTTTTGATGTAACCAACCTTTATGGTAGGTTTGGTTCTCTCTATAGGGCTTACTCAAAGTGTTGAGATCCTAACATTTGATACATACATGGTTATAAGTATGCCAAAATGATTATGAATGCTTCGTATGTGTTGTCCTTTGGCACCAAGAAGGGGGGTTGAATTGGTGTATAAAAATTTAAAGGACAATACCGTATTCATATATGTTATTATACCAATAACTGTAATAGCCATATTCATTTACATAACTCATATCATTCATGTCTAAAATACATATGCATAAAGGTTTTATCCATCCTAAACACACAATCAAACATGTATTTGATGTACATATATGCATATGACACAAGAAGAGAGAGAGTTTGGATTCAGCTGACGACCTGTGGTCCATATGTCTCAATGTAAAACTGAAAGCACCAAAGTGTCCATTTCATATTCTTTAATATCTGAAAAAAATTTTGCGATTTGGTGAGTCGCGACTCAGTGAATAAAAACAATAATCAAATTGTCATGGCATAATCCAAAATCAAATATCATCAAAATACATTGCAAGTATAACAATTGACTATGCAAGTGCAAATGCAATAGCTTTGTTTTCGTCGTGACCGAGTAAGGCAAACATTGCTCCCGGGATATTCATGTGATTCATATAACATATGATTTAGGACCTATTGGTCTATCTTCCTGTAATTCATTTGAAATATGATTTGGGACCTATTGGTTTATCTTCCTGTAATTCTTTTGACATATGATTTGGGACCTATTGGTCCATCTTCCTGTGATTTGCAAGTATTTGACAAGTTGGTCACAACGCCTTTTTAGTTCCATATGCAAGTGCTTATTCACAAATGATATACCAAGTAATTTTTAAGAGCATTTGATTCTCACTTGTCCTGTATTCCCATGTAACATGTAACAATTCAATCATATATACATGTAATATAACATAATCATATTATTCTCATATAACATGTAACAATTTAATCATTCTCGATTGACTTATATTTTCATGTAACATGTAACAATTCAATCATATATACATATAATAGAAGATAATCATATCATACAATTATCACATACATCCATTGAATCCAATTATAGTTTTTACTCACACACATTGAATCCAATTATTGTTTCTACTCACCTTTTGATGTTACTGATCTTTACGGTAGGTTTTATTCCCTTTCTATGGCTTCCTCCAAGTTTTAAGACCTATAATTTTATACATACATGGTTACAAGTATGTCAAAATGATTATGAATGATTGGTGCATGATCCATGCAAGTTGACATATGTTTATGCATATATTCCTAATAGGGCAGCCTAAGCTTGCTATACTCTCACAGTAATAACTCTAGATATACTCATCCAAATTACTTGATTCTTTTTTTCAAACAAACTAGACATATAAATACACAACATATTCAAATTTCAGGTCAGTATCAGACACACACGAAATGTGGTAAATTTTTAAATGTTGCCTTGTTGCAGTGTCCTCTCAGTCTGAGTAGGTCTTACTCTCTTGGGTGTATCTTAAAATGTACAAATCTAATTGCAATAATAATATACTATCAGTTAAAAACATATAAAGGAACATTTTTTATGTTTTACGCATTGTCTAATTCAGTCTATAAGGTCACCAAAACAAAGGACCAATCTCAAGATGAGCAGGTTTGTAACATGTTGACAATCAGTCATGATGAAGGGATAACATCTCAACAACCATGCTGAATTTGAAAAACCTATTTCACTCGTATGTACAACATACATAAATGTACAACTTTCAAGTTTGGACAATCATCAAATTCTGAATATATGGCTATCAAATTCTTGGGAAACAATTTTAAAAGAAATGTGAGGTTTCACCCTGGTACAGAGTCAGTCCCAATCAATGAGCCATAACTCTTCTCACACAGAAAATAAATTAAAACTGGTTTACAGGTGTTTAGAGAGGACATAATCCTACAAATTTAATGATTTACACTTTGTCAAAATAAGAATATAAAGCCATCAAAATATAAGAAAATAGAAGAGTGAGATCATCTCGGTTCGGATTTGACCTAGTCCTACTGAAGGAGTCATATCTTCTCACATACACAAAATCAAGAAAAACTGTTACATACACATTTATATGAGACATAAATCTACAACTTTGCTATTTTTCACTTTCCCTAATTCCTCCTCTAGGGTTATGAAATCATGGGTACAAAATTCTGCTCTAACAGCAAAATCCAACAGAATCAGCTCTTGTTCTCTTGGATTACAACATCCAAGAGATGTACCTCAATTACTCCATAATTCTCACTAACCATGCAGGATTAAAATGTCATGAGAGGTTAATTCCAGTTGAGAAGAAGATAAATTTGCTTACCTACTGTCCCAAAATTGGAAAACCTTAGGCAGCTCACTCTTCTCCCTCTCTTCTTCTTCTTCTTCTTCTTCTTCTTCTTCTTCTTCCTTTGCTCTCTCTTTATTTATGGTATAACCCACATTTTTTTCTCAAAATCTGACCCTAATGGTCTGTATTCTTATTTTAAATAAGTAAAAAGATTGGGGCCAGTTTCCTATTGGTTGAAAGTTACAAGTTTTGCTTTTAGTCCCTCTTATTCACTCCTTAAGCACTTCCATCCATCTCCTAATTCCTAGATGCTCCTTATACTTTTAATTAAGCTCAAAAACACCATTATTTATGATGCTATAATAAACACACAACATGAAATAATTTGTCATATAACTATGCAAGCACTGCATATATGTTCAAGTATCCCAAATGCAACGGTGCCATTGTCATTGTCGTGTTTTTACAATTCACATGTCTAAATGATTATTATCTTGTGCATATGTTCATGTGAAATTTCATATCATTTGTGCAATGAATATATTCATGTGATAATGCCAATGAATAAGGATAGGAATGTTACAGAGGACCTTTCAAACCTTATTTCTACCATTCCATCTAGTCTTCTATAGTAGATTAGTTCAGTAGACTGGACAGGTTGTGTATTCTCATGCATTTTCTCATAGCTAGTAATCCACTTCTCTAGAAGCAATAGAAGAAGTTCATTCTAAAAAATTTGTCAAGGAATATGGATGCAAGTGTGGGCATTTTGAATATCAACACTATGAGTAAAACATCATTCTCATAAGGAAAAGAATCATCTATTGCATGATTTTGAATTATGCAGATTATCTGGTAATGAAGAGTAATTGTTGTAGCTATAGTCACTTGAGGGGCACCAGTGATCTATATCTATATCTTCAAAGCACTTAGAACATGTGGATCTCTTAAAGACACATTAAAATTTGGATAGAAAGTGAACATCATAGAACCAATATTTAAGGAAGTCTCCACTATTCCTATTGTAGCATGATGGTATTCCAAATATCGATTATCCAATAAAGCAATACTGGCGAAAATAGACAAACTTGAATAGTATGTACGAGTGACACTAAAGCCATCCAATTTACCATGGAAACACTAACACCTATAAACACTTCATCTTCACAAACTACTCCATCAACACCCCTAATAGTTATTATTCCTCCTCCACTTATCTTTAGAAGGTCTTTTTCTTCTAAGATAGATTACCTATATGAACTAAGCTATATCCCAGACAATAAAAAAATACAAGACACCAATATTCCCTTCCTTAGCCCTTATGATCCTGAAGAGGACATGCCAGTTGTTTATTTCATGACAAATGGAACTTTTGTTTATCCCTTTGAAAGGGATAGGCATTATTTCTTTGACATTTGTTCTTATGCTAATTGTCTCTTTTACTGGGAGGATGATGGAGATGATCTTTCAAAATGATCAAATAGAAAAAAAAAAGGGAGACGTTCTGGAAAAGATTTGAAGAAAAAATGCGAAGATAGTAACCCATCTGTTGGTCTACTTAGAGACCCATCAGGAAAATATGATTACTATGTGCAATATCGTCTAAGTCCAAAAACACCATTACCACCAACAAGCACTTTTTTATCCTCAACACCAATGTCAAAACCTAAACCTAAAGACCCTTTAGCTTATTAAAAATAAGCTCTTAAATGGATAAAAAAGGAATCTTGTCCTACTTTATCTATCTCATCACCCCTTACCTACCTTTAGCCATCACCTTGGATATGTATGTACTAACAACCATTTTTTTAATGATGGTTTTCCACTTTTACTCAAACCAACCTTAACATCTAAGTTCAGACCATTGCAAACATTAAGAATCCAATAAGAATTGATTTGAAGGGTCAAACTTTAAGTGTCACTCCTACATAAACTATGTTGAATTGGCAATCTAATAATGCCTAGGCGCAAAATAGGATTCTTAAGAAGATAAAGACTAAAATAGAACAAGTCTCGTTGCAAGTCCAACAGATCAATTACAGTATTATATATTATCAAACAAAATGTTTATGAGTTAAAGATGAGGCTCTAACTATATATTAAAGAAAAGCACAAAGAGGTAATAAGAATGGTAAATCAAAGCCTAGATGAATGAGATCAGAAGAAAAGTAATAGAGATTCAGAGGCTCAAAGATCAATTGAAAAGAATTGAGAAAGATTTAAAAACTCAACCAACTCAGCCAGTTTTTCCAAAGCCTACCTTCTATGACCCTTTTAAAATACATGTACCCTCATCATATACACCAAAGCCCTCGGTAGTATATACTCCCATTACAATAGAACTTGAACACTTTGTACTCTCTACTGATTTCTTTCATAAAAAAATTGAGATCAGAAAAGTTTCTTATAAACCCTAAACCAAAACCATCCAAAACCCAAGACACCTTTATACATATGACCTCTTCAACCGAGTCTGTTGAAAAACCATCACATAAAAAAGATGAACCATTAATAGCCTAATGATGAACCTAATTGTTTCCTACTTAGAAAAAGCTACCACCTCAATCCCCTCTTTCTTAATGGTAAATTGCAAACTAGGGAATCCTCCTCACAGTCCTCTAAGTCTGAGCCATCAGAAGAAACTGATACTGAATCAACAGAAGAAGAAGAAGAAGAAGAAATTCTAGTTCAATTCATGGTAGATCCTTGAACAGGAGAATCCACAACCAATCCTCCTCCTTATACGGTTGATCCTCCCGCTAAAAACATGGACACTTCTCCCCCTTCACCTATAAGGTGAGCTCGTTACATTAGTGATAGACCTTAGTTTTCGTTAGATGATATTGGCCCAGAGAATTACAAAGATAGGTTCAAAAAATTTAGAGCTTGGATAAACTCTCAGATGAAAAAGCCAAGTGTTATTCTTCAATCAGTCTTAAAGGAGTTTTGACGAGATTGATAAGAAAAATGCAGGATTGTTACATGGCTTGTGATGAATATTCAAAGTTGAAATTGGTGTAGTGTCTAGGAGCTTCAAAGTTCTTAGGAAGTTTTTACAACGAATTTGTTGGAAAGTCCTAGGATTTCAATGATATAACTCATAAAAAGTTTTTTTTTAATATGAAGTGTTATTACTTATTAAAGAAGGATTTGGATCTTCACTACCAAAGAATGTCAAAAAGATACTACCAACTAAGTGGATGGGCAAATCTTGATTTGAAGTAAGCCTTCATAACCTCTCTTCTTGAGTTATTGGCTTCATCAATGCATCAGATCATCCAACAGAAAGGCAAATTGGTAAATGATCTGATTTTTGGAGAAATGTATCAATTAATGATATAGGGACAAGAAAGACTTTATGACTAGCGAAAGGTCATGAATCAAATGCTAAGCAGACAAAAGGATCCTTCACTAAAGAAGTCGTGCATAAACCCATATTTACTTATCAAATGCAATGATGATGCAAAAAATTGCTATTATCCTTCAAAGAAGAAAAGACATTACTTTAAGATAAAAGAATCAAAGAGATCATCCACAAGGAAGAAGTAGAGATTCTTTAGAAGAAAGAAATATAGAGGAAAGAAAAGATAGATAAATGTTATCTATGTGGAAGAAAGGGACATTTTGCAAAGAGTTATCCTAACAAAATGATGCAACAGATATAAATATCTATAGCAATAGACTTTGAAGAACCAGACATTGAGTCCTTATTTTATGTAGATGAAGAAGTTTCACCAGAAATAGTCTTTGCTATCCAGGACTATTCATCCTCAAATTAAGAACTAAAGTATGATGGCCATTTTCACTCGTTTAGTTTAATGTCGCCATGTAATGTTATAACTCCTCTTTCCAGTTATCCCATAGAGATAAATCAATTAGGGATTGAGGATGCACATCCTATCCCTTTGGCATTTGTTCACATTCTACCAGATAAGTTTTCAAAGCCATAATAAAAAAATGGTGGCCTTTATTGATATTGGAGCCCATTTGTAGATTTTAAATCCAAAGGTTCTTCCTTCAAAGTTTTAGAAGCCTTATAAAAAAAATACTTCAGGGTTGTAAATGAAGAGATCTTTCACATAAACCTGATAACAACAAAACCTATTACTATTAAATTCTTTCCTAGTTGTCAGATCCATACCAAGCTTATTGGCTCATCCCTTTTAGAGAAAGACCTTATTTTGGGATTCAATCTTTACTGAAAAATATCAAAATTCAGAGTCCTTCCCAAAGGCCTTAAATTCAAAAACTACTTTCAGCCTTACACGATAGTCAACTCATTGTTTATGGCCCAACCCAAATATCTACAGCCTTCTCAAACATTTACCAAAACCTTCAGGCCCATTGTTGTGCCAATAGCCACACAAAATTTCTAACCAAACATCCAAACCCATTATGGACCAATCTAGACTTCTTTATAGCCTTGTCCTTTCAAAATGAATGAAGACATCAACCCAACAAAAGCCGCCAATCCAGGAATGAGCCCTGATGACTTAACACTTGTTTATCAAGACTTTTATCAATTAATGGCCTAAAAGATTATTGAACCCACAAACTTAGATTGGGCAGGTCATGTAATGATCATTTTCATTTACAAAACTCATAGCATCCATGTCTAAAAATACATATGCATAAAGGTTTTATTCATCATACATACATAATCAAACATGTATTTAATATACATATATGTTAACTAATGTCAAGACTAGTAACCATAACTAGTTCCTATCTAAATGTATATACATGACATAGAGAGAGAGAGAGAGTTGGAATTTAGCCAACAACCTGTGGTCCATGTGGCTCAATGCAAAACTCTAAGCACTAAAGTGTCCAATCCCTATTCTTCGGTATCTGAAAAATATAATTACGATTTGGTGAGTCACGACTTAATGAATAAAAATAATAATTAGATTCTTATATCACAGCCAACAATTAAATATCATCAGGATACATTACAAGTATAACATTTGAATATGCAAGTGCAGGTGCAATAGATTAATTTTTGTGTCATGACCATGCAAGGCAAACACTGCTCCCGAGAACTCATGTGATTCAAGTGACATTTGATTTTGCTAGCCCGCATATAACAAGTGATTCATTTGATCAATAACATTTGCCAATAGGACCTATTGGTCCATCTTCCATATGATTAATAACATTTGCCAATGGGACCTATTAGTCCATCTTTCACGTGAGTTGCAAGTGTTTGACAAGCCAGTCACAACATCCTTTTAGTTCCATGTGCAAGTGCTCAATCATAAATGGTATACCAATAAATCATTAAGAGCATATGATTCTCACTTGACTTGTATTCATATGTAAAAGGTAACAATTCAATCACATATACATGTAATAGGACAATCACATCATAAAATTATCACACATATACACATTAGAATCTCATTATCATTTTTACTCACCTTTTGATGTGACCAACCTTTATGATAGGTTTGGTTCTCTCTTTAGGACTTCCTCAAAGTTTTGAGATCCTAACATTTGATGCATACATGGTTATAAGTATGTCAAAATGATTATGAATGCTTGGTATGCAACTATGGCATGATTCATGCAAGGGGACCTGGTGTCTATGCATATTTTCCTTATATGGCAGCCTGAGCTTGCTACACTCTCGTAGGAATAATTCTAGTTATACTTATCCAAATGACTTGATTTTTTTTTTCAAACAAACTAGACACATATTGAGACAACATAGTCGAATCTCAGGCTAATATCAGACACACAGAAAATGTGGTGAATTTTTAAAATTTTCCCCATTGCAATGTCATCTCAGTCTCAGTAGGTCTTACATTCTTAGGTGTATCTCAAATTGTACAAATCCAATTACAATAATAATCTACCATCAGTTACAAAACATATAAATTAATATTTTTCATGTTTTACTCATTATCTAATTCAGTCTATAAGGTCACCAAAACAAAGGACCAATCTCAGGGTGAGCAGGTTTGTAACATGTTGACAAACAGTCATGATGAAGGGACAATATCTCAATAACCATGCTGGATTTGGCAAAAATATTTCACAAGTATGTGGATCAGATATAAATATACAACTTTCAAGTTTGGACTATTATCAAATTATGAATCTATGGCCATCAAATTCTTGAAAAATAGAATTAAAAGAAAGGTGGGGTTTCATCAGGGTATAGGGTCAGTCCCAATCAATGAGCCATATCTCTTTCCACACAACAAATCAATGAAAAATATTTTACAGGTATTTAGAGGGGATATAGATCTACAAATTTCATGTCTTACACTTTGTCAACATAAGGCCATCAAAATATAAGAAAACAGAAAGACTGAGGTCATCTCGGTTGGTTGTGAACCAGCCCTAATGAAGGAGTCATAACTCCTCACACACACCAAATCAAGCAAAACTGTTTCATATGAATTTATATGGGATATAAAGCTACAACTTTCATATTTTGAACTGTCCCTAATTCCTCTTCTAGGGTTATGAAATCATGGGTACAAAATCCTGCTCTAACAGCAAAATCTAACACAAACAGCTCTTGTTCTCTTGAATTTCAACTTCCATCCAAGAGCTCTGCCTTAGTTACCCTATAATTCTCACTAACCATGTATGATTAACATGTCATGAGAGGTTAATTTCAATTGAAAAAAAGATAAATTAACTTACCTATTGTTCCAGAATTAAAAAATCTTCGAACTCTTTCCTAGGCAGCCCACACTTCTTCCTCTCCTTCTTCTTCTTCTTCTTCCTTTCTTTCTTTCTTTCGTAACTCTCTCTCTCTTTTGCTATAACTCACATCTAACCCCTTAATTATGATCCTAATGGGTCAAAAATTCCACTTGTAAGCCTATTGCAACAAGACAAAATCATGGTGTTGTATTCCTATTAGTTGGAAGTTCACTTTCCTTTTTTAGTCCCTCTTTTTCACTCCTCAAGCACTTCCATCCATTTACTAATTCTTAGATGCTACTTATACTTTAAAATAAGCTCTATAACACCATTATTTATGATGCTACAACAAGCACACAACATAAAATAATTTGTCATGCAACTATACAAACACTACATATATGTTCAAGTGTCCCAAATGCAACGGTGTAAGTGTCATTGTCGTGCTTCTACAATTCACATCTCTAAATGATTATTTATCTAATGCACATGTTCATGTGGGATTTCATATCATTTATGCAATGAATATGTTCATGTGATAATGCCAATGAATGTGGATATGGATGTTACATGTCAGGCATTCTATGTGAACAAAATATCTGAATAGATCCATGACAAAAAAGGCTTATGATAGATTATCAACTTTTAAATCACTTTTTAAAGGATGATAAGTTCCCCCCTTCCCAAGATTTCTTCATTATTTGTTCATTTGTCATAGGGAAAATATTTTTCAAATTTTGATCTTAAAGTAGGTTTTGGCAATTAGGAATCAAGCCAGGAGATAGTCCAAAAATGACATTTTGTACTCCTAACCGACATTACCAATGGATAGTTATGTCATTTAGTCTCAAAGTCGCTCCATCACTGTTCCAAAAGGCAATGATTTGGATATACAAAACTATCCTTCATAATGCACTAATATACATTTATGATGTGTTGCTTTTCTCAAAAGATAAAGATTATCATCAGGAGATCTTATAACAATTTATGGAGCTAACAAAAAAGTTTGATGTTATGTGGTCATCCACTAAGATGCATGTGGCAAAAGAAGAGATAACGTTCCTTGGCATGATGTTCAAAGATGGTCAATACAAGAAGGGATCACACATTGCCACTAAATTATTAAAGTTTCTAGACAAAGATCTCACTCAAAAGCATATATAGCAATTTCTAGGAATTGTGAATTATCTACTAAACTTTGTCCCCCACTTCATAAAGAAAACAGGTCGACTAAGGCAAATGTTGAAAAAGAATCCTCTTGAGTGGAGTACTAGTAAGACAGAAGCAATCAAAAGATTAAAAGCAAAAATGTAAGATTTGCTATTCTGCAGATTCCTTCTACAGGAAAAAGAATACTACAAACAGAAGCTAGTGACCATTACTGAGGTGCAGTACTTCTCAAAGAAAGCAACAATTAAAGGAGAATTTGTGCACATGCCAGTGGACAATTTAAGGAGTTAGAAGTCCATTATCATTCCACTTTCAAGGAGATATTAGCAATAAAAAATTGAATTTCATTTGATTGGACATCAATTCACAGTTCTCAAGGACTATTCTTCTTTCTCAAAATGCTCGAATTTAAAGTAAAGAACGTGCCATATCCTTAACAACTTACGTGGAAAGATTAGTTTAACAAGTACAAATTTGATGTAGAGCATATAAAGATAAGAACCTCATCCATAATTTCTTATCTAGACCCCAATCCATCCCTTTAATCCAAAAAGAAAAGACTATTCCTATAATCCTAATTGCATCCTCAACTTCACCCTCTACACCTCTATAGCCTTACCTAAAAACTGAAGTTCCCTCAGAAATCCAGATACCTACTAGTTATACAAAAATTTATAAGATTGCAATGGAATAGTTGTTTGCCTATTAGTCTTTACTGCTAAAACTGTATAGTCCAATATTCCCTGATATCCTTGGATTCCATCCAAAATATCCTTTTCTAAAAAGCCTAAAGTTTTCTAGACTACTCAACAGCCAATGAAGGATCATGGACATGGCCAAAAGAATTCTTAGCATTCATATGGTATTCTATCACCTGTATAACATAGCCATAGAAATTTGTCCATATCATTTTTTGTCATACTTAACAGAAGTTCGAAATGGTTCAAGGAAAAACCCTCATATGGTTACCTTCTTGGAATGGTTCCAATCTCTAGACAAATGGATTGAATCCTCTAAGGCTAAAGTATCAATACTGTGAACCACAAATGACTTATCACAAAAGGGTGGTTTATACACTTCACAGACCCTACTTGGTTGGAGCTTCAGGAACCTCACTAAGACCAATGTCCGACTTCCATGTCTACAAAGAAAATCAGTTCCCCCTTTGGATTGATGCCTTTGAAAATCATGAACAATTCAAAGATTTTCAAAGATACATATATGGACAAAATAAAGTAATCTCTAGAGAAATATGACCATCATTAGCAATAGATGCTCCTTGGGATACTTTGCCAACTGGATACCACCAAAGTCTTACAACAACAAATGGGGTGAGTCATCAAGACCACAATGCTTGCTTAATGACTTGATAGAAAAAGATTACATACTTGATCCAGATTTTCAAGACCCATATAAAGTGTATGATTACTTCATGAAACATGAGGTAATAGAGACTCTTAAAAAGAAGTCCACAGACAGTGATGACTTGGACTACATAAATATGAACATGTCTCCCTCATGCGAGCCTATTCACAAATAAGAGAATTGTAAAATAAAGTAGTATGGTGTTAGCTGTAAAATAAAGTTTGTGTTGTACGAGCTGTAAATAAAGTTAATGGTGTATGAGCTGTAAGATAAGTTTGTTAGTTGTGTATATTTGCTTTTCTCTCCTATATAAGGAGATTTCATTTGCATCAAAGGCATAAAACCCTTCCCACAAAAAACTGCTTGTATTTGCAATAAATACTGAGTTTTTAAACCTCTCTCTTACCTAAAGCGAAATCGATTATAGCTATTCTTTCTTCTTCTATCTTTAGAGAAAATCAACTTTGCTATTAATTTTTCATATATGGAGTACTAAAAGGGCAGTGGATTTGTTGATGTCTAAAAGAGAGTGAGGACTTATTGCCATAGCCATAACTATATTTTATGCATGTGCTTAGAATTGCTAAATTAGCAACAAAATTGCTAAATTGTTAAATGTTATTTTTTTTTTTTTATAATGCATGTAGAGTTGTTAAGAACAGGTGCAATAGATTTTTATTAGTGTTGATTAGTATGAATTAAAAAATAATAATAATAAATACATAAGGACTTAATATAGATAAATAAAAGTTGAAGAGCTCAAAATAACAAATTTCATGAAAATGTAGGAGTCTCCAAATGCATATATATATATATATATATATATATATATATATA
>CATIWR010068677.1:0-56719 GCA_949677035.1 Omphalea diandra
CACACAATATAAAACAATTTGCCATACAACTATGCAAACACTACATATATGTTCAAGTGTCCCCAAATGCAATGGTGCTTCTAAATGATTATTTATCTAATGCATATGCTCATGTGATAATGCTAATGAATGTGGCTAGGGATATTACATTTCATCGCCTCTTATAAAGAATTTCGTCCTTGAAATTCAATACCTGTAAACAAATGTGGATATTATCGTTTCATATTCTCTTCGATTTCCCATGTAGCCTCTTCTTGTGAGTGGTTTCTCCATAACACCTTAACTAAAGGGATTTCTCGATTTCGTAACTGTTTTGTCTTATAACCAATGATTTCCACTGGTTCTTCAATGTAACTTACATCATCTGCAATTTTTATCACTGGATCCCTAAGTATGTGTGTAGGATCAGATCGATACCTCCTTAGCATACTCACATGAAATACATAATGAATATGATCCATCTCTGGTGGTAGTGTTATCCTATAAGCCAACGGGCTGATTCTTTATAAGATCTCATATGGTCCTATGTATCGAGGACTCAGTTTCCCCTTCTTGCCGAATCGAATTATCCCTTTCCATGGTGAAACTCGAAGGAACACTTTGTCTCCCACGTCATATTCCATTTATCTTCTGTGTTGGTCTATATAGCTCTTTTGCTGGTCTTGTGCTGCTTTAAGTTTACTTTTGATTACCTTCACCTTATCTATAGTGTCTTGCACTAGTTCTTGCCCTTCTAAAACATGCATCCCTTCTTCATCCCAATAGATTGGACTTCGACATTTTCTTCCATATAGTGCTTCATATGGTGCCATCTGTATACTGCTATGATAATGGTTATTATAAGCAAATTCAATAAAGGCAATATATTCATCCCATGCACCTTTGAACTCTATCACACAAGCTCGAAGCATGTCTTCCAGTGTCTAAATTGTCCTTTCTGATTGCCCATCTGTCTGAGGATGAAAAGCAGCACTAAAACTCAACTTGGTACCCAAAGCCTGTTGCAAACTAATCCAGAATCGAGAGGTAAATCTTGGATCTCTATCTGATACAATGGACATTGGAACGCCATGTAATCTGACAATTTCATCCAGATATTTCTTGGCCAAGTGTTTAAGTGAACTACCCCACCGAATAGGCAAAAAGTGAGCTGACTTAGTCTATCACTGATCACCCATATAACATCATTCTTCTTCTAAGTCCTCAGTAACCCATATACAAAGTCCATGGTTATTCTTTCCCATTTCTATACTGGAATCGCCAATGGTTTCAATTTTCCAGCTGGTGCTTGATGTTCTATTTTGCTCCTAAATTGTTCTTTTTATATTTAGCATTATTTTTATCTTAGGCCTTCTCACATTGGTTTGGAAAATAACGCTATAATGATGATCAATCAAATCAAAATAAATAAGCTACTCATATGCTTTAATGACACTAAAAGCATATAAGATCATGAGGCTTGATGGTGCTTTGTAGGCATCACTTTTGCTAGTAGTTCATTAGTGTTTTGGCTTAACTTGAGCTTATTATTTCAGCTCCTTACTTATTCTTCTAATGTTTCTATTCTAACGCTTCTTCTTGCCTGATATTGTCATAACTCTTTCATGGAGTCCTATTTCTTTATCATTCTCCATTCTATATCTCATTTTTTTTTCTTTTTATTATCACTTCATTATGTTCGTTCTTACTCTATCTTTCTTTCTTACTTCATTTTTGTAAGGTAGTTTCAATTCTTTTTTATTCATCCTTCTTTTGGCCTCACCTGACTAGGAGTGTGCCTTCTCCCTTTTTGATTTCATTTTCATTTTATTTTGGTTAGAAAAATAATGTAATAATGATAAGGGATCAAAATAAAGTAAATAAGCAATTAATGAAATTTAAAGATGATAAAATGATAAGGGAAACAATAGCATGTCTGAAGTTGCCTTTCCTTAATAGTTTTATTAAATCACCAAGGCTTCCACTTGGCAATCTCATTAGTCTCTTAAGCTTATGGTCTTAGTGTTAGCTTCCATTTTTCCATGCTTAATGTTGGCATGTCTACTCAATGATGTTTTTCACTTCATTTCTTCTTATTTTGGCTTCCTTCATAGCTAAATTTCCTATAATTCTTCCACTGGTTGTTTGGATCTTCATCCTTCTTATGACTTTTTACTTCATCTTACAATCTTTGTGGTGTAAGTTTTTATTTCAATCTATTACAGTGCCTAAATTGCTCCCATTTCTGATATTGTTCATATTAGGCTTTGTTGACTCCTATTTAGACTTCCTAGCCATCCACTCAAAGATTATACAAAGTTTTAGTAGCTATCATCATTGACAAGTCTTTTGTGGCTCCTGATGTGACATCTAACTCTTCTAGCCTATTGTTGAAAAATTTTTGCTTGTTAGCCCTTTCATGTAACTAGTATCCCTTATTGGCTAATCACCATCATCAAGATGTGTAATTATCTAATGTCCCTCTTTATCAGTGCTTTGAAGTAGACCCAAGAATTAGATTTCATCTTAGGGGCTAGAAGGCATGACTATTTTTAGCATGCTACACTGATTTATTAGAACTTACTTAAGGGGACTACCTATGCCTGCTTATTAAAGTTCTAACTAGATGATCTTTGCTTAAGTTGTCCTATCTTTCTTGTGTATGATTTCTTCCATAATTGACAACATTAAGTATTTCACCAAATTCTATAGTTGATTAGCTTTCTTTCCTTTTGAGTGTTTGCAATTGAGTTAGAAGATGAATTAGGTTGCACTTCAGAGTTCCAAAATGAACTTGAATGAAGCTAAAGGTCCTTATATCCTTATGGATTATTATTTTTTAAATCTCCATTTTTGGTCGAGTGTTTATTCATATGGGGTTTTCTATTTCCTTAGCCAATATGTCATTTTCATATGTGACATATCTCTTCCTCATTTTTTTCTCTTGTAGGGCTCAAACCATTTATCTCTTAGAGCTGTATGGCATAAGATCTTGACCACCTTTTTTCTTACCTTACCTTTATTATGTGATAAGCTTGGAAAATCAATGCAACAATGAAATAATAGATATAATGTGTAAGAAATAGTAAAAGATAAGAAATAGTAAAAGATAAACATTGAAGATACTAAAAAGGATAGAACAATCTGCTAAGACTTTACCAATTCACCTAGCCTTAATGCTCATTAACTGCTCCCAGGAATGTAGAAGTCATAACAGTAATGCCTTTAGTGAATCCCTTGTGATCCCCATAGTCTAATCTTCTACACCTTATTATCTTAAAGGTGGCCATCTTTATCCATTTTACCCATGATCTTTTTACCATATTTATTCTTCTTTGCTCCATTATAAGCTCTACCATATGTATTCTTCTTAACTTGATTCTTATTTTTGAGAAAGAGAGGGAGCATGCACATAATGAGGCAATGGTATATTGAGTTCCTAAAAATGGTGTAAGGGCATATAATAATTAGATTCATCAACGCCTTTTATAACATCCAGCTTAAGTATGATGTAATAACTATGATAATATGTTGGGAGTGGTGGATGGACACTACTAACACATTCTATCTTTCTACTGGTGAGATTACCATTAACCTGATAATCTAATATTATTTTCAATAACCACTAGCCTTACTTGTTCAATGGGCCTTATCCCATTTAACTAACCTTTATACACTCTCATTTTATCCCTTAGAGAAGAAGGAGTACATTATTTAGTTGCCCAAGTTCTTGCTTCCACTAAAGTCTCTGAACATATTTTGTTATGACACCTCATATAGGATGGCAGCTAATAAATAAAGAGGTTGAGATTGATTAGTTAGCCTGATGTTTTCCATCCATCTACTTGTCACTATACTTGTTCTTTGATACTTTGGACACCTATACATGTGTTTTTCTTACCACCTCAGAGGAACTTGGTTGCCATATTTTGGTTTAACTGGGATAGTGCCACTTCTCTTGCGACACTAAATGGATTTGACTATGCATGGACTAGTAACTATTAATAGCTAATTGGGGATCATAGTGGTATTAGTATGCCCTTATTGTCATCATCCTATATGTATTATCTTCCTTTTTGCTCTTATCCCTCTCTCTTCCCATAATGGACATGTAAGCATGACTTTTTGTTTGGCCTTATCATTGTAGCCCTTAATGTTATTCGCACTTTTGTGATTTATACTTAAGGTAGACACTTGAAGGAGCTAAAACTCATAATTTGCATCTTCACTAGACAAGATTAGAGACCTTCGCTCTTGATATGGTAAAGGGCCTGAAAAGAAACAAAACACATGTTAGTTTAATAAAAATGATTCATATGCACAAATCTAGATTTCCTTGCTTATTTGCTTCCTTCGCAAGTAGGGACTATGCCATACGGTGATTCTGATGCATGGGTCGACTTAATGATTGCTTTTGATAAGCATTATGACATAGTAGCACTTTTAATGGTCGAAGTAGGCATGAGAGCATTTCTGAGGGGAAAGGAAGGGCAGCTAGCCATGGACTACTAAAGGATCCATCAATGTCAGTGCACTAGTCTAAGTCTAAAGGGTATTGAGCTTTTACTTTTACTTTGGGCCATAATCTTACTGCCAATTTTCTAAGAGATGCTACCAGGGCACATAAGTGGGTTTATGGAATAATAGCTTCTTGATAAGGCCATAAGAAGTAAACCTTACAACTTTTAGGCCGTAGAGGGCTTAACCTCATGGTCCTATCTTTCACTTATCATTAGACTTCTGCTAGGCATCATTCTTTAGTACATCTTAAACTTTCTCAATATTTATTGCCTTACTCATGGTCTATCTAGGCAAATCGCATATCTCACTTTAACATTAGCACCCATAATCGATTATCCATTAATAAAAGACTGCCACATATATAAACTCTTCTTTGATTAGAATGTGCTAACCTTTGTCTGAACTCTGATATTCTATGTGTCAGTTCTCTATAGCACAACTGAGCAATTAGAATACAACATTGATGTTGTGAAGGATCCCTTTCTTAGGATTCCTTATAAGAGCTATGTTGGCTATGTGAGCACCCTTTTTTCATGCTTTTAGCCTCATACATGCTTCCCATAGTCTTTCACATTATAGTAGTGAGGAAGCTCATTTTCAAAGTTGTATAGACTATCTACATAGGAATCTCTATAGTCTTATGAATTTCGGAGCTTATGCATATCGTAGATATTGGTAATGACTCACACTTAACATTCCTTAAGTGCATTTCCTTTTGGTCCATATGCATTGATGATGATGGTAGCCCTTGCTACAACTGCTAATCTTATTTACCATCTTTGGTGACTTTATTAAAGGCTTCTCAACTTTTCATGGTAACATCCTTAAAAAGGAATGAAATGGACTATGTTAGTTTTATTATAAAACTTTTTTCTTATATACTTACCTCTATATGTGAGATTTTAGCTTCATTAATCTAGGGGAGTTTTAAACTAAATTGCAACAATAGGCTTATTTGTGTCTTTTCTTCATGCTTCTGAGAGCTAATGATCCCATATTACTTACATTTTCTTACCCCATAAACTATCAAAAAGGAATAATTACAAAAACAAAATTGGTTATATACCCTCACATAACATATAATGCTCGATGCATGAATGATGGTACAATGTAGAATGCTTAGAATATAAAAATAAAACAAAACTACTCAAGGGTTTTGCCCCTTGGTGCCTTATAAGAAAGGTTAAATAGGGCAATGGCATGTAAAAATAATTAAAAACTAGTGTTGAAATGAAGAATCAGGGCAACCAATTTACAGATATTTGACATAACTTGCCTATGTCCTTTCCTATAATATTCCCACTAGAACCTCGCACTATCTTGATAACTTACAGGAGCTATCAACTTCCTTTACAATAGTAGTTTTTAGGCACTACCAAGTATTACAAGTAGATTTATAAGTGTTTTTAAGATTGTTTCCCAAAGTAGTTTATAGGTATTACCTTAATCCTTTCACAAAGTATGATTTTAAATCTCATAAGATCTCTTAACCAAAGTTTTTCTAAAATGAAATTATATGAAAGTTGAGAAAAGCTCTCTCACTTAAACAATAAATAATTCAGAATACATTCACAAGGTATGCTTGATTTGGTAAAGAGTTTTGAGAGAAGTCTAAAAACTTATTTTTCAAACTCTATTTTTAAAGATTGTTTTTACAAGCTTTGACAATGATCTTTGCTTGTAAGTTAGATCACTCTTGTTTCAACACTTTTATTGATATATAGCTTTCACTATAGAAATATTCACATTTTGGCCATTTTCTCTTTTGGTCTTTTATGAGAGGGTCCTTTTATGGGCAAAGACATAAAACTAATAGCTAGAAAAAAGGTTGTCACTTCATGTTACCCAAGTAAACACTCGACGCATGTTGTTCAATCATCATATAAGTGATTTTCAAACATGACATGATTTGAACAATTGTTAGTAATGCCAACATACCCATTGGAACTAGCTATTAGATATAGATTGAAACTAGCTATTAGAGAGATATTTGACTAAACGCTCCACTTCTAACTTTCTCAATTATTTATTCAATAACTATTCAATGGCGGTTGGAAATTTGTTAATGTTTGTTGGAATTTAACTTCAACTCTTATTGAGATATAAACAATGCATGTTGCAAGCTTTCAGGAGGATGTGAACTTGATGCTCTATTTTTTAAGATTTTCAACAATACTTTAATGGTTATTGGTGAACTTCTAATGCCTGTTGCAAGTGATCTTAATACTTATTGCGATTTTGAGAGTGTCTCATTAGAGGGTCCAAAGATCTTATTTATGTTTAGGAACTTCTCCAACGCTTATTAGTTGATTTCAATGCCCATGTCAAGATCTTGAGAATTTTGCTTGATCAAATCACTTGGTCCAATGCTTGTTGTGAGAATGCAAACTTGTTGAGATTTCTAGATCCACAACCATAGCAAAATTGTAACGCTCATTGCGAAGAGGCTTGCATAGCTCAAGTGATTGAGTTGTCCCACACAAGTTGTGCTTTGAGAAAAATACCAGTTGAGAGGTCTAGAAGACTTTACTCATACTTAGGTGTCATTTCAATGCCTGTTAAGATCCTTCAATGCCTGTTGTTGAGGTTATAATGCCTGTTAAAATATGGTATGGCAATACCCATTGGAGTTGAATACTTAGAGCTTTCACCATAACTCTTTATCTAAACATCTTTGTTCAACAAATTAATGTACCTATAAGATTTTACATAAACACTTTAGACAAAGGTTAGCTATTGGATGTGTTTGTAAACATCAAAACAACCTTGGTTCACCATACTTCCAAGTTAGGTTTAACATTATCCCCTTTTTTGATGATGACAAACAATCCATCAAATGATAAACAATCTATCAAAGTTAATTAATCTTTAAGAAAATGAGAAGTGCACATGATATGATGGAATCAATCAGATTCTAACTCATCCTTAAGTGTATCAAAATATTAGCTAATATGATTTACCACTAAGTATATATGTTATAACAATATGTTCATATTGCTCCACCTTAATTTCATATTATATGCATTTTTATAACAAGTTCTCATATCAAGTTATTTTCTAAAATAAGTTCACATATATACTTAGTGCATTAAGTCATTATCATGCACATACTTTATTACTTCTCACATGTTTCAGTTACCATGCCTTTTATACACATATATACCTTCTCCTTTACCTTGATTTTTTATTTACCATAAATAGAACAAATCAATGATTGTGTAGTTGTTATTTGACTGAGCTCTCCCATTTGTATTCCATGTGATGAATCAATAAGCCATTTTGAAGGCTTTACTTTTAATTTTTTATTCTTAATTTTTTATTCCTTATTGTTGTTGCTATTATAATTACTCTTCCCATTAGTGACAGACTTTCAAAATTGATTTACATCAACCTTAGATATAGGAGGAGGCTCTATTATCTCTTAAGTAGTAGCATCAAAGCATTTTGCCAAATCATTAGGTTTAAGGCTATACTTCTTACCAAATAATTTGAATTTTATTGAGCCTTCCTAAGCACATACATCATAGTCATTGCCCAATACCACCAAAGTGGTGAGGAATTCCATTATGAGTTCAAGGTATGAGGGTTCTTTGTGATGGCAAAACAACTCCCGTCTAATTCCCACCATAAGCTCTTCCACCTTTTCAGCTAACCTATATCTTTGAATATCACTCCACTAAAGAAACTTTCCACCTCTTAGGTGCTTCTTTAGCATCTTTAAAGCCAAATCATTCTCTTTTTCTATCTTGAGAAGGAATTATTTAAGCAAGGGAGGAGTATCCTCTATTTCTAATATATTTCCTTTTCCTTTGGGTTCTGAAATTGGTTTAAATCTTTTTCATGATTGTTGTTCTAAGGATGGTTATGCAGTTCATTTCTTTTGTTGGGCAAGCATAGAGGCTAGATTCCCCTTAGTTTCGAAGCTTGAACATGAGGATTAAGGGTTTTTATAGGCTGGCTGATAAAGCAACTGAATTTTGCTTTTTGATACTCTAAGACACTAAACATTGACAAGTAATTGACATGTGCCTAAAGTACTTTTTCTATTTAAGGTATACCTAATAAAATTAGCATAAAAAAATCCATTCAACTCAAATGAAGAACTTTTAGGATACCAAAGTCTTGAGTTAAAAGTACTAATAAGATATCTGAGTATATGTTTCACAACATGCAAATGAGATTGATTGATATCTAACATATAAGTAAACACTGAACATGATATCAAGCCTAAAGGTTATGAGATAGAGTAAACTACCAATCATACCTCTATGTAACTTTTGATCCTTAACCTTACCATGTTCATCCATGCTTAGCTTGATGTTGGTGTTTATTGGTGTCTTATACGGTTTGTTGTTTTCCATGCCAAATCTTTTGATTAGTTCCTTTGTATATATGGTTTGGTTAATGAAAATTCCTTTCTTCTTACTGCTTGATTATACACCAAGGAAGAATTTGAGTTCTCCCATTATGCTCATCTCAAATTCACTTTCATTACTTTGAAGAAATCTTAACATGAGCAAACATTATTAGCACCAAATATGATATCATCTACATATATGTGCACTAATAATAGGTCTTCATTCTTATCTTTTAGAGAATTATGTTGTGTCTATCAACCCTTTAGAGAAGCCTTTCTTTACAAGAAAGTTGTTCAACATCTCATACCAAGCTCTTGGAGCTTGCTTCAAGCCATATAGGGCTTTGGTGAGCTTGAAGACTTGGTTAACGAAGGCAATTGCTTTCAAAACTAGGGGCTATTCAACATATTCTTCTTTATTAATATAGCCATTAAGAAAAGCACTTTTGACATCCATTTGATATAACTTAAAATTCATATGAGATGCAAATACAAGCAAAATCTTAATAGCTTTAAGTCTAGCTACTAGTGTAAAGGTCTCATCAAAGTCAATTCCCTCCTATTAGTTATAGCCTTTCGCTATTAACTGAGCCTTGTTTCTAATAATAGTTCATACTCATCAAGCTTATTTCTAAGGACCTTTTTTGTTCCAATAATGGAATGATTATGAGGTCTAAAAACTAAAGTCCACACTCTATTCCTTTTAAATTGATTGAGTTCATCTTGCACAATAAGTACCTAATGTTCATCTTTAATGGCCTCATCTATGGTCCTAGGCTCAATAAGGGAAACAAAAATAAGATTGGTACATGCATTTCTAAATGATTATCTAGTTGTTACCCAACTTGATGGATCACCAATGATACAATCTCTTGAATGATCTTTCTTAAAAAGCCAATCCCTTTCTAGCTGAGTTGCCCATCATCTAGAGTAGGAAGATATGGATTTGTATTTCCTTTGCTCCTCATTTATTATGGCTTGTCCATATTTTTTCCTTTTTTTCCAATTTTTAGCTCACTTATAAGACCTGCAAGATCATCAACATCTTCTTCTATTATTGAAGAAGTAGGGTTAGATTTATCAAATATAACATGCATAGACTCTTCTATAATAAGTGTTCTCTTATTGATGACTCTATGCCTTTTGCCAATAGTAAAGTATTCAAGGAAAATTCCTTCATCAGATTTAGAATAAAATTTGCTAAGGTTGTCTTTAGTGTATAGAATAAAACACTTACAACCAAGACTCTAATGTATGCAATCTTGGGATTCCTATTGTTCCATAACTCATATTGAGTTTTTTGCAATAAGGGTCTTGCCAAGACTCTATTTAAGACATAGCATGGAGTGTTAGCATCTTCAACCCAAAATACTTAGGAAGATTATACACATTTAACATGGTCTTAGCCATTTCTTGAGGAGTCATATTCTTCCTTTCTACGACACTATTCTGTTGTGGTGTTCTAGGAGTTGAGAAGTTGTGTGAGATATCATACTCATCATAAAAGCTATGAAATTTAACATTCTCAAACTCTCCTCCATGGTCACTTATTGAAGAGATTTTCAAATCCTTTTGGTTTTGAATTCTCTTGGCAAAGGTATAAAAGCCATCAAAACAAGAGTCCTTGTTAGGTAGGAATAATACCCAAGTATACCTTGTGTGATCATCTACTATGATAAGTGCATAATGCTTGCCTCTCAAGCTAGACACTTTAGTAAGTCCAAATAGATCCATGTGAAGCAATTGTAAAGGTCTAGAAGAAATTACCTTATTCTTAGCTTCGAATAAAGATTTCACTTACTTTCCTTTTTGACATGCTTCACAAATTCCTTCATTTGCAAACTTGATTTCAAGTAGATCTTCAACCAAGTTTCTCTTTTTAGCTTATTAACGAGTTCCATACTGGCATATCCTAGTCTCCTATACTACGTTTTACCTTCTTTTATTATCATGACTAGACACTTTACATTGAAGTTAATGAAAGTATTTAAATCAATGACATAAATATTATGAATTCTCCTACAATTGAACAAAATTCTATTATCACATATCCTTTACACATAGCAAGCTTGTGGTTCAAATATAACTCTATGGCCTTTGATTTTGGCTTTTCCATTGTCTCTAAATAATGAATTTCTAAGTCCTTCAATCATCTCTAATTATATGAAGTGAAGAACTTCCTTTCTCTTGTCATGTGCTTTGAACATCAACTATCAAGATAAATACTCTTGCTCTCCAACTTGGAATTTTAAGAACATCTATAAAACAAAGAGAATCAAGTCTTAGGCATCCAAATCTTTTTGGGTCCTAGGGGGCTAGCTCTCGCCATTTGCTCATCATGCCTTCTATAATGGCAGTGATATGTAATATGGCCATATATACCATAGTAAAAATAATTATCGTCAAAGTGAGCTATTACTTTATTTATAAGTGGAGCATGCACATAATGTTTGTAAGGCTGGTAACTCCTTTAAGCCATATTTCTTGGAGTGTTTCTTATATGAAGAATTCTCTTATGTAGTGTGTATCTATATCCATGGTCATGCCAATTTTTGTGCCTTTGGACACTTTACCTCTTAGACTTGTATGAATGATACATATAAGCATAATTTGCTCTAGGAAGAGCATGTCTTAGTTGTGTATGAACATGTTATAACTTATCCTTTGTGCCATTTATCATGGAATTTCCCTTCTTAAGAACATTTGGCATTCTAATGGGGTTAGATATACTAACTTCCTTAGTCTTAACAAATACTATTTTGGAAGTAGAAGGAGCAGTAGAAATAGAGACATTATATCCAAATCCATGCTTAATAGATGGTCTCCTTTGAATCTCAAGGATAGACTAATTTTTCCTTTGGTAAATTTGTTGAGGCTATCTTTAACCTTAGGATTCTTAGCTATGAGAGATTCACACTTCTTAGCTAGAGTCTCTTAACTCTCAACACAATCTTTTAAAGATCTGTTCTCTTTCCTAAGAGTGGATGTACTAGACTTGAGAGTCCCAACTTTTAAGGTGAGCTTAGCAATAATAAAATACAACTCATCTATAGATTAAGAATCAAAGCGATTTACCCCATGGTGACCATTGTTGTCATTATCATTGTTGAAGGATAGCTAACTTGAGGATTGATCTAATTTTTCCTTAATTGCCATTACATAGAAGTAGGCCAACTCCTTTTTAGTATCATCTTCATCATGTCTCGAGTCACTAGTGTCATCCCAAAATAGCTTTATACACTTCATTTTCTTTTTTGGAGGTGTGTTTTTTGGCAAGAACTTTATTCCTTTTTGCCTTGGAACAATCTGACTTTATATGCTCTTTCTCATTACATCTATAATAAATGAGTTGACTTTTGCTACCTTTCTTCTTATACCTTTTTGCCCTTTTATTCTTTTGATTTTAGAGAAATCTCTTTACTTTATTTGTTGTGAGGGGTGAGATGCTCATCTTCACTACTGTCTTTATCATCACTAGAAGAAGACATTAGCAAATAAGAAAAAGATGAGTATTTAGAATGTGCTGCTTTGGCTTTTAGTGCCAAATCTTTCTTTCTCACTCTAGTACTTTCAGTTGGTTTCTCAAAAGTAATTTCATAGGCCAACAGCTTTCCTATGAGCTCATTTAGTGATAAGGCTTCCAGCTTGTTTGCTTCCTCTATTACTGCCTTCTTAGTTTCCCATTTATATATGGGAAGTGTTCTTAGAATCTTCACAACCATGTCCTTATTTAGTAGGACTTTTTAAGAGTTTTGAGAGTGCCCACTATGTTAATAAATGTGATGTACATCTTAGTGATGGTTTCACCAAGCTAGTATACAAATGTTTCATACATACATGTGTGTATTTATATCTTTTTATTCTTGACCTCGTTGGTTCCTTCATGTTGAGTTTGCAATGTGTCCTATTTTCTTTTATTGATGTATACATTTTCAACTTAGCATACAAAGATTTGCAAATTGCATAAAAGAGAACGTACATTCCTCGTCTATTTTTCAAATTTGCCTTTTTCTCTTCAACTATCCATTCACTTTTTGGCTTAGGTACTAGAATATCTCTAACTAGTTTAGTTAGAACTTATCTTCCTTCTTCATCAATGTCTCATAGATCTATGGTTTCACTATATAGAAAGAGTTACATATGATTTGTCTAGTACCCATAGCCATCTCTTTTTAAAAAAGGTGGCTTGTGGACTGATTGTGATTCGTCATGACATTATATGATCTTTACTCTGAACAATTACACTTTGATGAAGAGGCATGCTTTGATACCAATGGTTGTCCTTTAGTGCCATATAATGGGGGTTGAATAAGGCAATGGCAAGTAAAAACTATTAAAAGCAAGTGCAAAAATAATAAACAATCAAGATAACCAATTTATAGAGCTTCAGCACAACTTGCCAATGTAATCTCCTCTAATATTCCCACTAGAGCCTTTCACTATCTAGATAGCTTGCAGGTGCTATCAACTACCTTTACAATAGTAGTTTTCAGGCACTACCATGAAGATACAAGTAGATTTACGAGTGCTATTAAGACTATTTCCTAAAGTAGTTTATAGGTACTACCTTAAACCTCTCACAAAGTATGGTTTTAGATCTCCTAGCTAATGTTTTTCTCAAATGAAATTATAACCTAAAAAGTTGAGAAAAGCTCTCTCACTTAAGCAATAAACAATTTAGAATACACTCACAAGGTATGCCTTGATTTGGTTAAGAGTTTTGAAAGAAGTCTAAAGTTTGTTCTTCAAACCTTGGCTTTAAAGATAGCTTTTACATGTTTTGATAATGATCTTCTCTTATAAGCTATATCACTCTTATTTCACCACTTTTATTCAAAGATAGCTAACCATTTTCTCTTTTTGTTTATGTTGAGAGAAGGTCCTTTTTTAAGCGAAGATAAAGAATTAGCCATTAGAAAAAAAGTTATCATTTCATTTTACTAAAGTAAACATTCAAGGCTTCTTGGACATTCTGCACACCTATTATTCTGTCATAATCTGGGTGACATTCAAATACAATACAATTTCAACAGTCGTTGATATTATCGAAATGTCCGTTGAAACTAGCTGTTAAAGAGAGATTGTCCAAGACGTACCTCTTTTGAGTTTCTCAATTGTTTATTCAATAACTCTTCAACAGTGGTTGGTAATTTTCAGTACTTGTTGGAATTTAGCTCAACTGCTATTGAGATATAAACAATGCCTGTTGCAAGTTTCCAGGAGGATGTGAACTTGATCTATTTTTCAAGATTTTCATTAGTACATTAGCAGCCATTGGTGAATTTCTAATGCCCGTTATAGTTTTTAGAATGTCTCGTTAGAGCGTCCAGAGATCTTAACTCTGCTTAGGAACTTCTCCAACACTTGTTGGTTGAATCTAATGCCCATATCGAGACCTTGAAAATTTTGCTTGCATCAAATCACTTGGTACAATGCTTGTTGTGAAAGTGCAACACTTATTGAGATGTCCATACCTATGCCCATTGCGAAATTGCAACTCCCGTTGTGAAGAGGCTTACACAGCTCAAGTGTTTGAGTCATCTAACATTTGTTATGCTTTGAGAAAAGTGTTGGTTGAGAAGTCCAAAAGACTTTACTCGTTCTTTGGTGTCATTTCAACGCCTGTTAAGATCCTTCAATGCTCGTTACTAAGGTCACAATGCCAATTGAAATATGGCAACATCTGTTAGAGTTGAACACTTCGAGTTTTCACCATAACTCTTCCTCTAAAGATCTTTGTTTAATAAATTAATGTACCTGTAAGATTTTACATAAACACTTTGGACAAGGGCTAGCTTTTATATGTGTTTATAATTATAAAAATAAGATTGGTTCACCATACTCTCAAGCTAGGTTCAACAAGGGGCACTATAGAAATCGACAAAGTAAAGATGTGAAAAACCCTAAAACTTGAAAGTTAAATGAAACACATGATAAAACCTTAGTATCTCTAGCAACTTGTCAAAACTAGCACCCTCACTTTCAAATTCAAAGCCATACAAACTTGAGCTCTCTTTTAGTGTTTGACACTTACTAGACTTATAAGAATGCTTTAAAACATGCATAAGCATAAATCTTTAGGTTTCTAAATATTTGCCAAAGCTTAATGGTAGCCATCTACTTAACCTCTTTGTTTTTCTTTTTCTTTTTTTTTATGCCCTAACTTTTGTCTCAGTCGCCCTTTCAAGTTTCAACTTAGTGGACTGCTCTAACTTTTGTCTAAGCCGCCCTTAAAGTTTTTTAGCCTAGTGAGCTTTCATTTCTTCTTCTTCTTCTTTTCTTCTTTTTTTTTTATTCTAATTTTTGCCTAAGTTGCCTTTTTAGGTTTTTGACTTAGCAATCTTTTTCACTTATCTTTTTTTAAAATTTTCTTCTTTTTTAGAGGGTTAGCTTGATTATTCTCATGGGTGTTAACACCATAATTCCATACCCTTATTCATTCAATACATAATGTAGCTATGATACATCTTGTGGCGAAATATGATGCTTATTATTAGCAGGCCCTTTCAGGTTTTCTAACTAAATATTTTTCAACTCTCTTTTTAATTTTTTTTCCCTAACTTTTGCCTAGATGGTCTCTTCAGGTTTTCCACCTAGCGAGATTTTTTTTCCTTTCTCTTTTTTTTTTTTTTTTTGTTTTTTTCACATCATAAAGGGGTTTAACAAACTATTATCACTTTACTTTTTAAGATGCATTTCTATCCTTCAGGTTTCTTTGATTACTCCCCTGGGTAATCTCCCCTTGAGTCTTCTCATGGTATCATTCCATAAGGCACTCAAGTTTCTTTAACCTTTTTCTCCCATGGATGTTTTTCTTTTTCCTGTTGTTTGGTCTCTTAATAAAATTAAGAGATGGGTCATTAGGTTAGGGCAACTCCATTCTATTTCTCATGTACATTGTTATTAAACCTTCCTCTAACTTTCTTACTAGTATGGGCCATCCTTTTGAGATATGCCCTTCCTTGGGCAACTCTCTTCTCATTCTTCCCCCCTGCATATCTCCATTTTTCCTTTCCACTTCTTCTCCTCTAGTATCATGGAAGACTTAAGGCTTATCATGGCTTTTGACACCATGCTTCCTTTCGCTCTTTAATCTCACCTTTCTACGTACACTCTTTTCTTCTTGCATCTTTATTCTCCATATCCCTTTCTTCATTATAGCTTTTCACTCTTATTTCTTTCTTCCTCAAATCCTCTGTTGGCTCTTTCTCTTTATCTTCTTTTCTATTTTAATTTTTTTATCCATTCATTTTTCCTTTCTCTCTCTCTCTCTCTCTCTCTCTCTCTCTCTCTCTCTCTCTCTCTCTCTCTCTCTCTCTCTCACACACACACACACATATTCTTCCTTATTTCCTAAAAGGTAACACAAAATGTTAAGGAGATGGTTCCCTAGATCATAGGCTAGGAGACAGTTGTTTTTGCATAATTTTTCTTTTTTTTATAAATATCCACCACTTGTGATGTTCATATTTTTCTTTTCTTATATTTCTTTTTTCTTTTTATTCTCTCTCTCTCACTAAGCATTTCATTATGTCACCAAATATATCAATAACTACATTTGGAATAAACAATAAAAAACATGAAACTAAAAGCATCATCATTCATTAAAATAACCAAACTATGTAAATGTCTATAGCTAAGATAAGACAGGTTGAGCTAAGAAAGTTAAATGAAACTCTATTATGCCTGTTACCATTATTGTGGTTCCTTTTTTGGGTCTAGAAGCTTTCCACTCAAAAGATTTTGGATAGTGTTTTTTAAGTGCCAAAACTAACTAGTGTAAGGTCTCATGATCTAGTAAGGGCTACATCTTTAAAGTGAGGAATGTTAGAATGGCTTGCACTCTTCATGTAGTGTAATGTCTTCTTCCTTCTACTTTCCTATGTTTGAGACAAAGGTTGACCAAGTTGTGAGTTATTCTTAGGTTTCATTCCCTCTCATATGTTGATTGGGCCTTTTGCACTAAAGTTTTCCTTTAATACCTCCTAAATGGTCATGGCCATATCTTCATCCTTTAAAAGTTTTAGTGAATGATGCATAGGTATTAGTAACACTTCCACCTTAAAATCCTCATAAGCCTCATATAAATGTTGGCTTAGAGAAATGAACTCTTACTTATGATCTTAGCTCAGTTGGCCATCAAGTGCTATCAGGTTAGGTATCAACCTAAATCAATAAGGCCCTGGATTTCATGATGAAGCTTTTTACACTCATCTTGTGATGACCTACACTCTAGTGGAAAGCACATAATGCATTGATAATGTAGTTCTTGGGCAAGAGAGTTAGTGGGGGCACATAGGCTAGAGAATATGGAATCCTTCCTTTTAGTGTCTTTCCAAAGCCTTAAACAGTGATACCGCATACTTAGAAAATCCTTAAGGGATATTGTTAGTCATTTCCTTTTTTTTTTTTTTTTGCATCGAGCCTGTAATTGCTTATAATGTAAATATTGCTTAGGGTGTACTCTTTCTCCCTTATGAGTGTTAGTTGAACTATTAGTAATAAGATTTCTCCTAAGCTTCTTCTAACTAGGTTTAGCATAAGAGTTTGCCCCTTGACAAGCTGAGAGTGATCCTTCCATTTTTAGGCCTGAAGAGGTATTAGTTAATAAATAGTTAGAAGCAACTAATAATTGACCATAAGAGGAGTTGAAACTTGCTTCGGGCTCAGTGCTAGGGTCATCGATCTGGAACACAAAGTTTGATAGCTTCCCAGAATCAATAAGATCTTGAATTTCATGCTTGAGGCTCTTGCATCTGTTAATGTTATAACCATGAACTTGGTGAAAACTACAAAAGGCATTTGGCACAAAACCCTTAAGCAATGAGCATCCCATTCTTATTTAGCTCCTTAAATATTTCATGCAATAGATGGTTCATGTTAGCAAATGGCCTAGTACTTCACAACTTCCTTCCAAGCTCATCTCCTTTAGTCTTATAGACATGTAACTCCATTTCCCCATTAGTTGGCTTCTCTATTACCAAAACATGCATCAAGATTTGTTTGACCATCCTTCTCAGATTCTTATCGATGTACTGATGCATGGTCAGTTCTACCTCGATCTTTATCATGTCTTAAGTCTTTTCCTCAAGTTCTTAGAGTTTCAACTCTCCCATCTTGACTAAGTTTTATGGTGCTTATGAATTGTCTTCCTTTATTTATGAGTTCTAAGAATTCAAAATAATAAATTAGATGATGGTACTATACTACCAAACAAATGAATGTATGCATGAATGTTAGTGATACATAGGGAAAGAGTAAACATCACCTTCCAACCTTATTTCTCCCACACATGTAGGTATAGAGGCTCTACAAAGGATAAGGGGTCAATTCAAATACCAACATGGGGTATTGCATTTAGAGGTCCCTTAGATCAACCAAAGTTAATGGTGAGTCTAAAAGTGATGGAGCATGGTCATACTCTAAGTGCAAATCTTATAGGCGAAAGATTTTATTAAAAAAAAAATAGTAGGTATGTTTTATGGCTTAATGGTAAGAGCTTGAAATTTATGGACTCATATAAGTTATAAGGCTTGCAATATATCAAAAAATAATTATTTTTTATGTCTTGTGTGTTGGTTGATTAACCTTTATCAATTTGCCAAAATTTTCAAGTAAGAAATCCTTCATTTTGGGCTTTAAATATGACATTTTTTAAAAGCAGTATAAAAAAGTTCACTTAAGATATCACCATAATTCCATAACTCCTAATCTCAAAACACTACTTGGTTAAAATGCAAACATTTGGGGACCTATTTTATGGTTCTTAGGTTCCTACATGTTGCTTAGAGGTTCAATGGTTGCTTTAGTAGATGGCTCCCACAAGCTTGGGTGACGGTTGTCATATACCCCACCCCCCCCCCCCCCCATTCGACATACCTGAAGCTACTAGTCTTATGAGTAATGAATCCTCCTCACTAGTTCCTAAGTTCAAATAGAGCATAAGTCTCATGTTTTAATGACCATCAATTTGTCTAAGAGCAACCCAATGCTCGTGGTTAGGTGTGGAGGCTACATAAATGCAAAGAGTGCTTGATTAATGAAGGTAAGATATAAACATAAACTAAACGTTCTTGAATTCAACCATGTTAGTCCTTAATTGACTCACCGCTATAAGCACCTTGATTTCGCGATTGCACTCAAATGAGTGAAATCTTACTTACAACCCCATCCTTTTATCATTCAATAGGGGATCGAGAGGATGAAGATCTTTATATTGATAATGACCCTAAGGTATGGCGCACAATTGGACAAGCGAGGGGTCCTTCTAGGCTTTGCATAATTTCAAAGCCCTTAGTCCAAAATGATCGCCATTGAGAAACCAAAAGTGGGATAATATATTGGTACTATCCCTAGAAAAAATTTAAAGTTGCGACCTGACTTTGGTCAGGACAAAATTTCAAATGTGGATGGATTCTGATCCTAATAAGTCAATTAGAAGACCCAATCCATCTTCACCCTATAAGAGATCGGGTTTAGGATTCAGGTACAGTGTGGGAAAAAGGTTAAACACCTCCACACTGCCTAGATTTAAAGATTTGGTCTTTGGGTTTCTTTGGTTTGTTTTTATACCTTGCCTTTATTAATTAATTTTCCATTTATCCATCTAGGCATATACATTTAAGCAAGCCATCAACCATAATAATAAAGTAGACAATGCTTGAATGATATGCAAGATATAAAAATGCAATAAATAATATATGCAAGGCAAGGATAAGGATACATATCTAAATGGTGGGATTATCATGCAATGAACTTTAATAGATAAAAAAAAACATGCATTATTTAGCTTTCTTGATCTATAAAAATAGCACAACTTATTCCATAAAACATAGGTCAAATAGAAAGAAAACAACCCTTAAATCTATTCAAGATGGAAAAAAGTAAAAAGGAACAATACTACCTTAACCTTGTCCTTTAAGGTCGCAATCCATTTAGCCCATAATCTCTCATATCATTAGCACATTAAGGGTTAATTAAGACGAATCTACTGCCCATATTCATCATTAATCAAATTAAACACAACATTAAACATAAAATATGATAGTAACATGCAATGGCTTCAATGAAAAAGGCATATCATAATAAAGATGCAAATAAAGACTAAACAACACTTAGGACAAAATTTAAACACCAAAATTAAGGGTCATATGATGATATAATCCTCTCACAATTTGCCCTAGTCATCTTAGAATATTGCCAAGAGCAATGAAGATTGCACTTTTAGCCATGGAAAGACTAGTATGCAACTAAGATGATATAATGACCAAAACAACCAACAAAATTAATAAAACTCTTTAGAATATATTAGTAAACACTACAATTAGGGTACTTGGATAGTGGATCATCTCCCTAATTCATATATGGTTAGTGGTGCCACAAGGAAAATAAGAAGGGAGGGGGTAGCCATGGAATGAGGTTAACATATCCTCTACCATGATAACTAAAAAATTATAGATTAAGGGATCCTTAGTTCTATTAAACTTCTCCCTATCATCTTCTCATTATTAATCATATAGAGAAAATAAAGCATAAGAAAAAAACATGTATGAGCCAAAATATGTATTTTGATGATCATAGCCTCTAAATATTTAGAATGAGGATCATAGGTATTTGTAACCTACCCCATTCCTAGTGTAGAAGGCTCACAATATCATAGAAGAATAAGAAAAACACATAAGACACATATAGAATATTATGAGCAATAATAATGGGCTATACATATCACATAATGGTCAGTATAGATCTCCCAATGCTCTGTACAACCCACTTAATTAGTTGTATAACCTATTGTGCTTGTGGAAATCAAAAATCAAAAATGAAGAAAAAGAAAAGGAAGGAGAAGAACAAGGACTAAAGGATGAGTACTTTGATGCCTTAAATATTTTATTTTTCTCTCAAAGTCACTATAATGTTAGAAATTTCTCCAAATGAAAGGGGAAAGAATGTTAAGAGTTGGTGTAAAGCTTGGTTTTACCTTAGACAATTTGAGTGTGTATTTGAGGTTTGTGATTTTTTTTTTTGGGTGAGGTATTTTTAGTGTTTCAGAGAACATTTTGGTAGAGTTTGACTAAGGAAAAATTATTAGTTATATGCCCTAGGCCAATGCTTGTAATGGATATTCTCTTAATAATGTCATGGTTGTAATTTTTTAAAATATATTTTTTATTTACGACTAAATGATAAATTCCATAAATAGTTAATTTTACCTAATGTCATTAAGTATGTGACTTGACAGTAAAACCTTTAGGTGTAAAGAATTCTTTTCTAAACTATAGCTAGTTGATCGTTATTGTTGGGATAATAATGAAAGAATATTATAATGTGTTTGGATTGGTGGCTATGTTTTACTAGTCATGAATATGTGATATGAAGTCAAACACATAGATACATGTTTAAGAAACATTGTATTTATACCAACCCACTATAAGACCACTATATGGTTAATAGTTATAAGTGATTCTCATTCAATAGTATTAACTTAATCCTTTGACCTGAAAGTCACCATAGATTTCAATATAATGAACTTCATGTTTTGATATGGTCCAATATTATCTTTAATTGGATTATCATACAACTAATATTGGACATAAAGTAAATCATATAGAGGATATGAGTGATTAAGAAGGAATTTGTCCCTCATAAATTTATAAGAAATATATCTTTAGGCCCCTCGATAAGTTAGACTGAAGAGATTGCATGGCCATGTGGTAATGAATTGATAAAGGTTATTAATGTCATTTTACATCAGTCAACTTAGAGATCAAGAAACTATTGAACTATATAAGGATGACATTATCCATGCCTTATGTTCAATTAAGATATAATGTGACAAAAGGATTATACTACTATTTCTGAATTAAGTTAGGTTGAATTATTGACCTTCACATAATTTGAATAATCATAATGTTTTGCTAGAAACCACTTACGACTTATGAACCAAAATAGGTTTTGGGTCACTACCATATGTGAACCTGTGGGGTGGTACACTTAGAATGCGCCCAAAGTGAAATTGGGTTTACTACTCACTCTATTTATAAGTAAGATAATTAGAGATATGATCTAAATTATTATATATTAATTTTATTTTAAAACATTAAAACCATCTAGGATATAATTTTTAACTGTATCTTTTAAGATATAGAGTTGGCATAAAATATCTTAATGGTTAAGAAATATATGCACATTTTAAGGTTTTATAAAACATACAGTGCATACACATTTTCAGAATATTTTGAGAGAGAAACCCTAATGTTAGCACATAACTTGTTTATGGAAAAAAGTTTATTTGTATGGATACCCATAGAGGACAATCATCCTTTGGTGACACCTTGATTCGACTTTAAGCTCGAGGTAGGGTGTTGCTGGTGTAGACCTCTTTTTAGCCTTCTAACAAATCTGTGATCTCATGTATCAATTAGTACGATTCACATCCTTCCCTTTTGATTTAATAGAATCACATGGATCCTTAGTGGGATACTTTATAGAAATTTTTGTTTTTTCGCTGCATTTGTTCTACAAAATGCAACAATGGTATTTAAGCCTGGTTACGAATTCAATTGAATTGAATTTATATTGTTCTATGTATAACTGTTACATATATGAACATGGATGTGATTGTTTGAAAATTGTTTCAATTGTTTGATTCATCTATATGAAAAATAAAAATAATAAATTAATTTGATTAATGTGTTTTAGGGTTTAATGTGATTAAACATTTTTTACAGTGTTAATTTGATTAAAACATTTTTTATTTCTTGTTATCTATTGTTAATTTGATTCATGCAATTTAACAAGATTTGTGCATTCTATTTATGTCTTATTAGTCATAGTAGATTGATTAAGTGTTAATCAATAGATTTATTGGAGTTACAAGGTCAATTTAATTGTTGAATATGAATATTTTATTTTGAACAGATTAACAAATTTCACAAATCTATGTAAGTGTTATGCAATTATTAATTGATTTTGTTATGAATAGATTAATTAATCTAAATGATTAAACTTAACAAAATTTAGGCAGTGACTCATACAATCGAGTAAGGTAAACCGTTTTCCTTTTAGGGCGCTGCGCGCTTGACCCTTGCCTGCTGACTAACCAGTAGGATCACCCTGGACCCCGATTGGATTCTTCATATAATTATTTGTTGTCCCTAGGCACCAAGAAGGGGGGTTGAATTGGTGGATAAAAATTTTAAAATAAAGATAAAGGGGAGAAGATAGAACAATAAAGACACAAATAATTTATAGTGGTTCGGGCAAAATTGACCCTACGTCCACTCCCCAATCACTCAATTGGGTATTTCACTATATCAATGGTGTTTTCAAGCTCACACCCAACTTATACGACTTGTGTTTTGATGGCTAACACACAACATTACAACAAAGCGTTTTCTAAGCTAACACAAAACCTCACTCAAGTGTTTCAATACACTCACACTTAAACCTTTCTAAAAGTGTTTTTACAGGCTAACACAAAACCTTACAACTTGGTGTTTAATGCTCACACCTAACACTTATAAAGAAGATGAAGAAATTGAGTAGCAAAAATTGAGAGCTTTAATCACTTGTAATAAATTCCTTAGCAACCTTCTTCATGGCTATTTGGTGGAGTATTTATAGCCAAACTTCACCAAAGAGAAGTTGCAGATCATAGCTCATCAAATCTTTGAAACATGTTTGACAGATTTTGCATTAAATGCTTGTCTGGATGAAATTGCAGTCGCTACTGCCGTTCGCGGTCGCGAAATCCAAATTCTTCAAGAGAAACCCCGTTTGTGTCTAACGGCTAGTCCACGTGGCAGCTTCTTATTAGTTCACCAGGAAAATATAGTCGTTGTCTTTTATCTAATTTCAGAAGTCGCGGTCGCAATTTTTCTTGCACAGGCTGCAACAGAGGACGCGAATCCATCTGCCAAAGTGATTAACTTTCTTCTATAGGGTTCGCGGTCGCTACGAGCAAGATGTCTTCGCAATTTTTGACTTCCAATAGTCTTCTGGGAGACTTGTCAAGCTGTGGTTGTGGGATTGCTTCCCTCTTGAATTTCTTTAAAATTTGCGGTCGTGACTCAAGCGATACTTATACCGCGAATTCATCTGTGTCAATTTGACTTCTTTCTTTCTAAGGATCGCGGTCGAGAATGGCTCTGCGATTTCGCCTGCTTGAATTTCAGCATGTCTTAACATGAGTCACGATCACAAATCCTAGATTGCGGTCGCGATTTACATGTCACTTTGGAGTTCATCAACTTCTTCAATTCTTCTTAAGAGATCGATTCAATTCTACAAAAACAACACTTATTTGAAATATTAGTGATGATCAATCTACTTTGTCAAGATCAAAAGAGGTTCTAAACCTAGGATTGATTATCCTAGTCCAACATTATTTATTGCCCTAACACAATATGTTTAGCATGCATGGAAGTTTTGATTATGTGTTACGTATGGTGCATGGCATGGCCCTTTAGACCAATATGACTGGCTTTTTGATTTATCTATTTTTCAAGGGTTGTATTTTTTAAAATATGGCATGCGTGTCATTTAATTTATTATGGTAATTAATTTTATTATTAGTAATAGAATATTATAGGTTTTTATTTTGTAAATTACAACTTGTAATAAAGATCTTCAAGGCACAAGATGGTAACTCTAACAACACAAGATAGTGATCTTCAAGAATGAGGTGGCGACCATTGATGGCAACTTGGGCAAATCCATGGAGATAAAGATTTACCCTTAAGATTTACCTTTTTATCTTCATATTGGCTTATGAATATCAATTTAGATTAAGGGTCATGTTATGACAAGTTTATTTTTATCTGAACATCAAGAATAACACAGAAACTCTGATAGTCAATAAGGGGAAGGGTATGAAAAAGAAGGGAAAGGGAAAGAAAATGGTTGCAAAGGAATTAAAAAAGCCTAACCTTAACCTTAAACACAACCTCTAAAGGAGGGAGCAAGCCATTTATGCAATGAGCCAGGTCATTGGAAGATAAATTGTAAGCTCCATCTATATGATCTGAAAAAGAAAAAGGACATTTAGGTTACTATACCAAGTATCCATATTTTAGAGGTTAATTTATCTACTTCTGAATCCACTTTATGGGTATTGGATATTAGATGTGATCTCACATTTGCAATAATGAGTCTAAAAAAGAGTAGATCTTTGGCCAATGGCGAGGTGAACGTATGAGTTGCAAATGGAGCAAGAGTTGCTACCTTAGCTATAGGAACTTATGAGTTAACTCTGCCTAGTGGACATTTTTAACATTAAATAATTGTTATTATTTGTTTACTTTGAGTAGGAACATTATTTTCATTTCCTATTTAAACATGAAGGATTTTGAATTTTAATTAAGAATAATAAACGCTCCATTCTTATGATGACATGTTCATGGTTATGCTCATCTATTGAATGGTCTTTATGTCCTAAATCTTGAAAACATAAATGTTCAGTCCATCTATAATATTGATACCACAATTACTCAAATGTTGATTATCTCTTGCATTGTGGTTAGGCCACAAAAGTAAGAAATGCATATCAAAGCTCCAACAATGTGGACTTTTGAATTCATTTGATTTTGAATCATTTGAAACATGTAAATCTCGTTTATTGGGTAAAATGACTAAAGCCCCTTTCATAGGACATAGTGAAAAGGCTAGTGACTTATTGGGCCTGGTACATATTGATTTACGTGGACCATTAAGTTCAACAACTAGAGAAGGTTTTCGTACTTCATTACTTTTATAGAAGATTATAGCATGTATGGCTATATCTATCGTATGAAATTTAATTTTGAATCTTTTACAATATCCAAAATGTTCCAAAATGAAGTACAAAACCAACTTAGTAAAATTAAAAGCACTTTGATTAGATTGACGTGGTGAATATTTAAGCTAAGAATACATTGATCATCTTAGAAATTACGAGATAGTCTCACAACTAACTCCACCAGGAACACCACAATGAAATGGTGTATCTAAATGGAGAAATTGAACCTTATTAGTTATGGTTCAATCTATGATGAGTTAAACAAATCTTTCAATCTCTTTTTGTGGGTATGCTTTGGAAACTGCTACATTCATACTAACAGAGTTCCAACTAAGGCAGTTAAGAAAAAACTATATGAGATATGGATGGAGAAATATCCTAGTTTGTCTTTTCTAAAGATTTGAGGTTGTGGTGCTTATGTGAAGTGTCAAATTGTAGATAAATTAGCACCCAAATCGAACAAATGCTCTTTTGTGGGATATCTTAAAGAAACTAAAGGATATTACTTTTACAATACTTTTAAGAATAAAGTGTTTATTGCTCAAAATAGTGTCTTCTTAAAAAAAGATTTCATTTCTAAAAGAACCAATAGGAGTAAAGTTTAACTTGAAGAAATTTGGCAACCATAAGATAGTGTTGAATCACCTATGAAAGCTCAACAGGAGTCACAAGTAGTTGTTCAACCTATACAAGTAACACAAGCTCTAAAAAGGTATATAAGAACATGTCAAATAATTGAGAGATATGGATTTCTCTTAACTGACAATGCATAAATGATGCTTATAAACCAAAGTAAGCCTACATCCTATCAAGAGGCTACAGAGAGTCCAGATTTTCAAACATGGCTAAAAGCCATGAAGTATGAAATGTAATCCATGTATGATAATCAAGAAGGGACATTGATTGATCCACCTGATGGTTTAAAAACTATTGGATGCAAATGGGTTTTCAAAAAGAAAGTAGACATGGATGGCAGTGTGCATACCTATAAAGCAAGGTTGGTTGAAAAAATTTATAAGCAAACACATGGTATAGACTATGATGAAACCTTTTCACCATTTGTTATGCTTAAATCCATTTGGATTCTCCTTGCCATATCAGTATACTATGATTATGGGATATGGCAAATAGACATCAAAATAACACAACCAGAAGGTTTTGTTAGTCCTATGAGTTTTGGAAAGGATTGCAAGCTTCAAAGGTTCATTTATGGATTGAAGCAAGCTTCTCAAAGTTGGAATCTTCATTTTGATGAAGCAGTCAAAGAGTTTGGTTTCATAAAAAATGAAGATGAGACTTATGTTTACAAAGAAGGTTAGTGGGTTCCTTATGTTATATGATTATGACATATTACTCATTGGAAACTATATCCCTACTCTATAAAATGTTAAATTGTGGTTAGGGAATTATTTTTCAATGAAAGACTTAGATGAAGCTTCATATGTCTTAGGCATTAAGATCTATAGGGTTAGATCTAAAAGGCTTATTGGCCTATGTCAGAGTACATACATTGATAAGGTGCTGAACCAGTTTAGTATGCAAGACTCCAAGAGAGGTTTCTTGCCAATGCCACATTGTATAACTCTTAGCAAGACTCAATGTCCATAGACACAAGATGATCGAGAATGCATGAGTAATATTCCATATGCTTTTGCTATTAGATCTATCATGTATTCCATGTTATGTACTCGACATGATGTCTCACATACACTTAGTACAATGAGTAAGTACCAGTAAGATCTGAGTGAAAGTCATTGAACAACTATGAAGAATATCCTTAAGTACTTGAGAAGAACTAAAGATACATTCTTAATATATGGAGGACAGAAAGGTGAGCTAGTTATAAGTGGTTACACAGAGGCAAGCTTTTTGTCTAATAAGGACAACTTTCAATCACAATCAAGTTATGTGTTTTATATAAATGGAGGTGCAATGGGCTAGAGAATTTTGAAGCAAGACATCGTGGTCAATTCTACAATAGAAGTTTAGTATATAGCCACTTCAAAAGCTATTAAGGGAAATTGTTTGGATTAAGAAATGTATATAACGACCATTTTCATTTACAAATCATGGCATTCATGTCCGAAAATACATATGCATAAAGGTTTATTCATCATACATCACAATCCAACATGCATTTAATGTATATATATGTTAACTAAAGTCAAGACTAGTGACCATAAACTGGTTCCTATCTAGATATATGTACATGACACAAGGAGAGAGAGAGTTAGAATTCAATCGATGACTTATGGTCCATATGTCTCTATGAAAAACTCTATGCACCAAAGTATCCAAACCTTATGCCTCAGTATCGAAAAGACATAATTATGATTTGGTGAGTCGTGACTTAATGAATAAAAATAATAATCAAATTCTTATGGCACAACCAATAATCAAATATCATAAGGATACATTACAAGTATAACAATTGATATGTAAGTGCAAATGCAATAGATTGAGTTTTGTCGTGACCTTACAAGGAAAACACTACTCCTAGGGATTCATGTGATTCAAGTGACATTTGATTTTGCTGGCTAGAATTGAACAAATGGACCATTTAATCAATAACATATGCCAATAGGACATATTGGTCCTTTTTCCACGTGATTTGCAAGTGTTTGACAAGTCGGTCACAACATCCTTTTAGTTCCATATGCAAGTGTTCATCTATAATGGTATACCAAGTAATCATTAAGAACATATAATTCTCACTTGACTTGTATTCACATGTAAAGTGTAACAACTCAATCTCAAATACATGTAATAAAACATAATCATAATATAAAATTATTGCACATTCACATTAGAATCTAATTATGGTTTTTACTCACCTTTTGATGTGATCAACATTTATGGTAGGTTTGGTTCTCTATATAAGGCTTCGTTAAAGTGTTGAGATCCTAACGTTTGATGCATACATGATTATAAGTACATCAAAATAACTATGAATGCTTGGTATGCAACTATGGCATGATCCATGCAAATGGACCTAATGTTTATGCATATTTTCCTTATGTGGCAGCCTGAGCTTGCTATACTCTCACAACAATAACTCTAGATATGCTTATCCAAATAACTTCATTTTTTTGAAATAAAATAGACACATAATGATGTAGCATATTCAAATTTCAAATCAATATAAACACATAGAAAATGTGGTGAATTTTTGAATTTTGCCCTGTTTCAATGTCATCTCAGTCTAAGTAGGTCTTATATTATTGGTATAACTCAAATTGTACAAATCAAATTGAAAAAAAATGATTTACCAGATATTAAAAAACACATAAATTAATATTTTTCATTTTTTACTCTTTGTCTAATTCAGTCTATAAAGTCACCAAAACAAATGACCAATCTCAGGATGAGTAGGTTTCCAACATAGTGACAATCATTCATGATGAAGGGCCAATATCTCAATACCCAAGCTAAATTTGGCACAAATATTTTACAAGAATGTAGATAATACATAAATATACAACTTTCAATTTAACATATCACCAAATTCTGAATCTATGGCCATCAAATTGTTAGAAAACGTAATTATAAGACAGGTGAGCTTTCATCCGGGTACAGGGTCAGTCACAATCAATGAGCCATATCTCTTTCCACACAATAAATCAATCAAAATTTCTTTATAAGAATTTAGAGGGGATATAACCCTAAAAATTTCATTTTTTGAAATTTGTCAAAATCAGAACATAAGTCCATCAAAATATAAGAAAACATAAAGACTGAGGTGATTTCAGTTGGTTGTGAACTATCCCTAATGAAGGAGCCATATCTCCTCACACGCACAAAATCAAGAAAACTGTTTCATATGCATTTATATGGGGCATAAATCTACAACTTTCTTTCCCTAATTCCTCTTCTAGGGTTTTGAACTCGTGGGTACAAAATTCTGCTCTAACAACAAAACTAACACAATCAGCTCTTGTTATCTTGAATTTAAATGTCCATCCAAGAGTTCTACCTTAAATACTCCATAATTCTCACTAACCATGCATTATTAACATGTCATGAGGGGTTAATTTCATGTAGGAAAAAGATAAATTAACTAACCTATTATCCCAGAATCATAAAACCATAAGATTCTTTCATAGGCAGCTCACTCTTTTCCCTCTTCTTCTTCTTCTTCTTCTTCTTCTCTTTCTTTATTCCTTAGCTCTCTCTTTCTTCTACTGTCCCTCATGTTTAACCTCTCTATTTTGATCCTAAAGGGTAAAATATTCCACTTGTAAACCTATTGCAATAAGACAGAATCATGATGTTTCACTTCCATTGGTTAGAAGTTCACTTTCCTCTTTTAGTTCCTCTTCTGCACTCCTTAAGCACCTCCATCCATCTCCTAATCCCTAGATGCTCCTTATACTTTTAAATAAGTTCTATAACACCATTAGTTATAATGTTATAACATGCACACAACATAAGACAATTTGCCATGCAACTATACAAATGTTACATATATGTTCAAGTGTCCCAAATGCAATGGTCCAAATGTCATCGTCGTGCTTATCCAATTCACATGTGTAAATGATCATTTATCCAATGCATATGTTCATGTGGGATTTCAAATCATTTATGCAATGAATATGTTCATATGATAATGCCAATAAATGTAGATGAGGATGTTACAATTTATCACTTGACTAGATGTTGTTCTTAGCATTTTCGAGCTAGTGGAAATGTATTGTGACAATAATGGAGCCATAGCACAGGCTAAGGAGCCAAGACCACATCAACGATCCAAATAAATACTCAGGCATTTTCATTTCATTTAAGAGATCATTGAGAAGGGAGACATAAAGATATGTAGAGTGTCAACCAATGACAACATTACTGACCCATACACTAAACCATTGTCACAACCAAAGCATGCGAGTCATGCTAGGTCAATGGGTATTAGATACAATTTTTTATTAGGCCTAGTGTAAGTGGTAGACTATTAGGTATATGCCTAGGCTAATGCTTGTAATGGATATTTTCTTAATAATGTCATGGTTGCAATTTTATTAAATATCTCTTTTATTTATTGCTAAATGATAAATTCAATGAATAATTAATTCTACCAAATGTCATCAAGTATGTGACTTAATAGTACAACCTTTAAGTGTAAAGAATTATATTATAAACTATCCTTAGTTTATCATTATTATTGGGATATAATTAAAGAAGACTAGTATATGTTTTGATTGATGACTATGTTTTACTGGTCATGAATATGTGATATGAAGTCAAACACATAGATACATGTTTAAGAAACATTATGTTGGACCGACTCGCTATGACAATGCTATATGAATTAATAGTCATTAATGATTCTCATACAATAGTATTACTTAATCCTTTGACCTACAAATTACCATAGATTCCAATATGATGAACTTCATGTTTTGATATAGTCCAACATTATCTTTAATTGGATGATCATACAAACCAATATTGGACATGGAGTAAGTCATATAGAGGAATGTGAGTGATTGAGATGGAATTTATCTCTCATATATTTATGAGAAATATATCATCGGGCCCCTAGATATGTTAGACTAAAGAGAATTCATGATCATGTGGTAATGAACTGATAGAGGTTATTAATGTAATTTTACATCAGTATACTTAGAGATCAAGAAATAATTGAATTATATAAGGATGATATGATCCATGTCTTATGTTCAATCTAGATATAATGTGACAAAAGGATAATAATACTATTTGTGAAATAGGTTAATTCGAACTATTGACCTTCATATAATTTGGATAGTCATAATGTCTTGTTATAGACTACTTATGACTTGTGAGCCAAAATAGGTTTTAGGCCATTGCCAACATTATGCGAACCTATAGGGTCGCACACTTAGAATAGGGCCAAAGCAAAATTGGGTTTACTGGTCTCTTTATTTATAATTAAGATAATTAGAGATATTATCTAAATTATTAAATATCTATTTCATTTTAAAAGGTTAAAACAAATTTCAATTGTATCTTTTAAGATATAGAGTTGTCATAAAATATCTTAATTGTTAATATATATATATATATATATATATATATATATATATATATATATATATATATGTGCAAATTTTAGGGTTTTCTAAAACATCCAGTGCATACACATTTTTAAAAACATTTTGAAGGAGAAAAACCCCAATGCTAGCATACTACTCTTTTTTGGAAGAAGCCTATTTGTGTGGATACCTATAGAGGGTGATTATCCTTTAGTATCATCTTGATCTGACTTCAAGCTCGAGGTAGGGTGTTACCGATATAATCCCCCTCTTAGCCTTCTTATAAATCTGTGATCTCACATCTGAATTGGTAAGATTCATATCCTTTGCTTTTGATTTAATCAAATTATATGGATCCTAGTGGGATACTTTATAGAAAAGTTTATTTTTCCACTGCATTTGTTCTACCAAACCTAACAAAATTAGCCTCCCCTTTCCCTTCTAGGGCACGAGTATTTATAAAAGGAAAGGGGTACAATTGAGCCTAATAGCTTGGGTTACACCTAATCGCTTTCTTTCCAATGCTTTATGATGATAAGATCAATGAACATTCTAGAGATTAGGGTTTAAAAGTTGTCTATACAGCCTTAGGATTGTCTATGTAGACCTTATGTTGGTTATGTAGCTTTATTATTCTTGACAGATCACTATTCTAGAATCTTCTTGCTTTTGGACTTTAGTGGGATATTTGTATAGTCATTTAAGTTAGTTGTACATCCATCTAAGTTGGTTGTAAAAATTTCTATTGAAGTTCTAAAATTGGACTTTAGAGGGGTGGATTTAGTTCAAGGTTTGTCCAAGCTTTTGCAACTTTCTTAGGCACTTTTTCCCTTATTCTTTATGGAAGAATTCAAGTAGTTTCTAATCATCAAGCTTGCATCCTAAAACCTAAAAAATCTAGTGCTAGCAATTATTTACATAAATTGTTTAAGTCAATTACATAAGTATTTCCTTGCTTTTCACCCTTAAAGACTAATTGTCAACAACCAAGGTTGCGATAAGGCATTCTCTAGAGTCAAAGGTAACTTCATTACCTTTATCACATAATTGACTTACACTTAATGAATTATGTTTTAAACTATTAATAAAAGGAGCATTATCAATGAAGAGGCAACCCTTCTTACTAATATGTCTAATGTTAATATCCTTACCTTTAGCATTGTTTCCAAATGTGACATTTCCACCTTCATTCTCCTTGATGAAGTGAATAGAATTTTATCCCCAATCATATGCTTTCAGCATCTGCTATCCATATGCCAATTGTTTTCCTCATTGATAGAGTTGAAGCATTCCTACAAAATGAAAGAAATCATCTTTGTTTAAGTACCTAAGCATATGTAGGTCTTAGGTGGTTAGGCTTAGAAGGATCCTTAAGTTTGAGGTGAGCCCTTCTAATGTCTAAAACACATTAATAAGACTAAATTTCATGCAATAGTGGCATTGGAGTTTAGACTTGACTATCTTCCTCTTTTGAGCCACTTTGGTATGATTAAAGGCTATTCTTACACCATTTCCATAAGAATGCATGCATTAGCAAATGTGGTAAGGAGGAGAAGGTGTGTGTTTTAGTGTATACCCCTTGTTGTACATATATGAATGATTAGCTCTTGGAGGCCTAGCTTTAAAGCTTTAAGGTCCCTACCTTTTGCCTTTTGTTATGAGAGGTCTAGTGCTTAGACCACGTGTCTTCTCAACTACCTCTATGTTAAAAGTTTGAGGTGTAGAAACTTTGATGAAAGTAAAAAGAGAAGATATGGATGTAAAAGTTCTATAAGAGGGAACTTTGATGAAAATAGAAGGAGAATATATGGATGTAAAAGTTCTATAAGAGCCAATGTTGTGTCTCACTATGGGTGGCCTTTATGACATAACTAATGTATCCAAGGCTTTTTGCCCTTTATGAAATTTGGAGATGGAATTTCTCGACTCCATAACTTTGGATTTTAAAGAAACATGAGAGAAGGTGTTAGAAATTTATTCTAAGGATTTCTTAAGTTCATCATTAGATGCGCTCAAGCTAGAAGTAAGTTTATTTAAACTCTTAAAATCACCCTTAAGTTGAGAACATTTTTCTTATAAAATTTCATTTTAGATTGATATTTGTCACATCTCAAAGCTATAGCTTCTAGGAACTCATCATCCTCATCCTCAAAACTATTTTTATCCGAAGATTGGAAAGATGAGTTTACCACATTAGAATTGTCCTCTTAAACTATGAACTAAAGATTTGTAACTTCTTGTTATTCCTCTTCCTCACTTGATTAATCATCCTAATCAACATTAAAGCCCTTTTTTCTTTTCCTTGTCCCACTTTTTCTTCTTCTTCTTAAGCTTGAGACAGTCAAATCTAATATGTCCTCACTTGCCACATTCATAGTAAGTCACATTATTTTCTTCTCTTTGTAGTTGGATGATGCCTTTCCAAGGTTTCTTCTTTCTCTTTGCTTCATCATCAACTCCTTAGATCTCCTTGATAGCATGATAAGCTCTTCTTCCTCTTTATCACTTTCATTGAAATCACTAGTGCTTGTCTCTACTTCTTGCTCCTTTATGGTAGAATTAAATGCAAGAGCTTTCTTTTTTTTCTTTTTCTCTCATCTTTTTTGACTTTTCATCCTTCTTTATTGTCATTTCATGAGTGAGGAGCTTTCTAATGAGGGCATCGATTAGTATTATACTATTGTCTTTTACTAGCTTCTTTTATATTGGTAATTGTAACACCAAACTTCTCTAAAGGAAGAGTTTTGAGGATCTTGAAGTTTGCATCCTTCTTAGATACATGTCTTTCAAGTTTCTTCATGTTATATACAATGCCAAGGATTCTATTTGTCATGTTTGTGATACTTTCATCAGATTTAATCATGAAGAGCTCATCCTCCATCACATACATATGGATCTTTCTAGAATTGATTTTGTATGGTACCTTCATGATAGTTCTTCAAAGCATTCCATATTCCATAGTAATGTTGAACTCTCTCATATTATTCTCTTGAAAGAGAGATAAGGACGATTTTTATTGCACTTTTATTCAAGTCATTTGCCTTCTTATGTGTTTTAACCCATTCTTCTCTCAAGAGAGGCTTTTCAAATAATTCCACCAATTTGGTAGGAGGCTTCCATTCCTTTACTACACTATCTCACACATCAATAAGGTCACTATCAAGGTAGACCTCCATTTTATACTTTTAATAAGCATAGTCAGTTCCATAAAAGTAGGGTTTAAGGTGCGAGTGGATCCCTTCATTGGCCATGATATTTACTCAAGCAATTAAGGCTAGACTTTTATACTTAACTTTGATACCATTTTTTAGTCCTTGTGCAATAAAAGGGGGGGTTGAATTGGTGAGAACATTAAATTTTTGGAGGGTTAATTTAAGTTAAGAATTAATAAAGAAATAGAAAGGTGAGAATAACGAAATCAAGACATAAGATTTACAGTTGTCCAGGAAATAACCAATCTCACATCCACTCCCTAATTCATTGATTGGGTATTTTACTAACTCACCCAGTGTTCTATAAGCTCACACTCAACTTAGTGTTATGGCTCACACCCAACCCTAATTAGTGTTATGGCTCACACTCAATTTAGTGTTATGGCTCACACTTTGTATTTAAGTTTAAGACATTACTTTACAAGATTTATTCCTAACTAAGGCTTACTCTAAAATCTATTATCCAAAGAGTATAGACACAATAAATGGTTATTCTATTGCATTCAAATCTATTTGGTGGAGTATTTATAGTTTACAACCATACTAATGAAAGTATTTACATATCACTTAGATTTGGTAAGAAATCATACATTTAATACTTATCAGACAAATTTTATGGCTAAGACACCTCAATCATGATCACAATCAATGTTTTGTGCTCAGGATTTCAATTTTGTAGTTAAAATGTTCGTATGTGTCTAATGGCTAGTGACATATGGCAGCTGGTCATTTGTTCCTTAAACTATCAATTACAACACTCTACTTTTGTTCAGAGGTTTCAATCGTGATTTATGAGACATGATCGTGATCATTAATTATGTTTAAGTAAGGGAACATGAAGCACACTTCGTACTAGCTTAGACCTTTTGGTTTAAAGTTGTATATTGTCACATTCACTCCTTTTATATTGCATTTGTGAACTTTAAATTATGAAATGGCCCTTTAGATACATGGCATGCTTCAAGTGGGTTCTTACGTGTCTAGTGGAGCTCTTTTATTTGAGGTTTAAAGATTTCAGTCACTATGATGTATTCTTAATCGCAATTATAGATTGCAGTAGGATTCTCAGATGTAAAGCTAACCACATTTTAAATTGAACTGAATAACTCCATTTTTAACCTTAATAGTGGCCATATTTTTTAATGGTAGTCATTATCATGCTTTCTTAGTTATGATATTCTTGTTTGAGCTAGATTTATAGGCCACTTTTTAAAACATGAATATTTTACTTCCCTTTGACTTCTTAATTCTAACCTTAATTTCTATAAAAACAACACTTAATACATATTAGTACCTATCAAACTAACTTGTTAATATCAAAAATGAGATTTTACTAAGCTTGACCAACTTGGTCTGATAATTACCTTATAGGATTTCTAAAAGGAACATAAGTGGGGGAAGTTCATTGATTAGGGAGATTTATAAAAGTACAATCTTAGTGAATAGTTTATGGAGCTAATGAAGGGCATTGGATGGGAATTCTCTATTGTGATAAAAGAAACTATATATTAAGACCTCACAATTAATTTTTTAGTAACTTTGGAAGTTATAGATGATGATTGCTCAAAAGGTCAAGTTCTAGGAATTGTTTTTTCAACAAAACAAAAGGGATTACAAACTACTTTCAAAAGATATATCTCAATGCTTTGAGGCATTTGAAGAAGGATTTTCAGAGTAGCCAGTAGCTTTCAAATTAGGGATTAATGAGTTTTCGCTTTCCATTATAGATGAAAGCAAAAATTGACTTTTCTAGTAGCAAAGCCTACGAGATAAAGAGTTATGCTTTGAGAATAACTTATAGATTAATAGTTTGGAACACAAATGGAAAAGCACAATCAAATGAAAATTGCACCATTCAGGATTTGTTTTACTTCTAGCACATGGTTAATAAGACAAAAAGAGACACTTCTTAGTTGCTAAAAAGGCTTAAGCAACTTGTTGACCTAAATTTTGCTTATATATTGGTTCATTACATCCTATGGATAGCCAAATTTTACAAAGCCATTCTTAAAGATTAATAATAAAGGAATAAGCTTATCAACACCTTGGCATTATTGCTAATTTCTCAAAGTAAGGAAATAAGTAAAAATATGTTATTGAGTATAAGGATACTCAAGAAGAATGCAAATGGACTAACTGTGTTGCAAGATGAGAGAACTAGAATAGTTGATGATGAAGAAGAAGTTCACATTAATCATGAAGAAGTGGTAAGGATAGGTGTATAAGGAGCCATAAAAATTATTAAAGATCCTTCATAATATTTTTCATCCTTTTCTGGTCTTCAAACACAATAATCTTCTCTATCATCCTATAAGATTTAAGTATGAGAAGGTATAACCTAACTAGTAATGTCAAGAAACTATATAATAAAGTTATTATAAAAAGGTAGACATTTTGAGCAGTTAGATAGTAGACCTCACTCATACTGTGAACTAGAAAATTAATAGTCTAAAACTCAATCCTAGTATTGAGTCTTGCTTCAAATAGCCATAAGACAACCAAAAGGGCAAAGAAGAAGATAAATAAAGTAAGGCTAACTCTCTATATGAGAAAATACATTCTAATCCTACCTCAGCCATAGTCCCTCTTCCTAAATCTTCTCACTAATTTTCCTTTATTTTTAAATTTTGTTTGTTATTTTGATCTTTGTCTTGATAACTGGACTACATAAAATATAAGTTTTTTTTAGTATTTTCCTCACTTATTTGTCTTATCTCTTTGTATATCTTATCTTTTTTTTCCTCTATTCTTGTGCACTTATTTCTTTGTATTGAGGACAAATGAGGAGAAAAAGAAAGATAATGCAAATGAATAAAAAAATAATGAAAAGTTATTATGCCATGAGAACGATAACAAAATGGAGAGAAAGGTAATTGATGACGAGTGTGTTTTATAAAAAAACCTTTAAGTTGCAAGTGCACAAGTCAAAAGTAATAAAGTATTCTTGTGAGTATGAATATTATTCCCATGAGGATCGAGTTTAAGTACTAAGTATCTTGTGTCTTATATTATGTAGAAAGTCAATAATAAATGATAATGGAAATTATAAACAATAAATAAAAACTAAAACTTGTAATATTAGGACACAATCAATAGAGAAGAGTGGCTAAGGGCTTAACTTCACTTTGTGACTTTCCAATGGCTTCCTAATCTTCATCTAATTGGTTTATTCATTATGTGTGACTATCAAATTACTATGATGATTAATTAACCTCCCTCGAGTAGTTATTGACATACAAAAGCATGTTAAGCAGGAGGTTCCTCAACTTAACAGCTCGACATCATGCAATTACCTTACTAAACAAGACTCTAAGGATAATAATGATTTATTAAGGTTCCTCAACTCATAACATAACAAGAGAATTATTCAAGGATTCATTCTATAAAAAGCATCTCTCGATTGACGATTCACAAAACTAATATGATTAATGGCTAGTCAATCAATTACTAGCATAAATAGTGAATGAAACCAAAAAGATGTAGATTAAGGAAAAACCAATATGAGCCATACAAGATACATTTACAACCCTAAACTCAACAAATTTTGTTTGTAATGAAGAACCAAGAAGAAAATATGATAATTAAGTCAATCCTAAGAATAGCTATGAACTCCTTCTTGAACTTCTTTAATTATTTCCACCTTTTCTCACTACAACTCTTTGATTGAGTTCTTAAGACTGGTTATGCAATTTTTTTCTCTTTTTGGGTCAATCTTTCATGTCCAAATTCTTATTTATTTCCCTCCTTAAATAGTGTTGTATCCATGCCTTTAAAAGAAGGAGCATGGATGCATGGAAATGCAAGCAAATTCTTAGAGATTTCTTTATTTGCTTTAGGGATTGTGTGCTATTGAAGCATGGCCATGTACTACTACAATAACTCTTAGCTTACACTAACCCTCTAGGGCGCTTAGCCATGCTTTGCAATTATGCATTTTGGTTCTCCTCTTGTCTTTTGATGCTACAGAGGCACATGGTCGTGAACTGCTTTTTTTTCCACTTGATCTTTGTTTTTCTTCACTTTAAGCTTACAAAACAGTAATAAACATGTATTAGGCCTATCATAATGCAAATTTAAGTGGTAATGCATAGATTTTAGGGAGAATTAAACCATGAAAATATGATAATTAAGATGCTAAACAAATTCCCCCAAACTTAAACTATTACTTATCCTCAAGTAATCATTTTTTTCATAGTGTGAAATTCAACAACTTTTATGGTTAGAATTGAGTGTCAAGTTTTCAAAGAGAAGATTAATCTTAGCTATAATCATGATCTCTAAAGCAATCACACTTACGATAATAATACATTTAACACTAGTCATAATTTATTTGCAATTAATCAAACACAATGAGTGTTTGAACAACTTGGCATCATAGTTAATTCATTATTTAATCCTTTTTCATACTTTCATTAAGCAAGACTCTTCCTTAATCCCTTGAAATCACATATAACCATAGGCAAAACAAATTCACCTTTCTCCACTAATGTAGATCCTATCATCCTTAAGGATCATGAGGTCTTTAATAACATGTAATGTAGGGCTTGGGGTAAGGCTATCAATAAGTGGTGAAGTCCAAATACAATAGAATAATCGTTAAGATAATTGTTATACTAATGATGTGTAGTATGATGAAACACTCTGTGTGCATTACTCATAATCATTCTACGCAGCGCATCTATGGTATCCTTTTTTGTTTTTTCCTTTTGTGGCTTGATTTTTTCTTCTTTTCCTTTTATTTTCTTTTTATCACTTACTTTTTATTCATCATCCTTTCCTTTTCTTCTTTTTCTTTTTTTTTTTAAATGAAACCAAAAATTGACATGCATAAGAGAAAAATATCAAAATGTAAATTTATAATCCCTAAATTTAGATTGATCCTTATGGTGTAGAATATAACAATAAATGAGCCTTTATACAAATTCTTCGAATGTGCTCATAATTAGCATAACACACAACACACCATTATATAACCATAATCTAACTTTATTCTTTTGGAAGGGACAGTAAAATATCATTTAAGTTATAGGTTTACAATGAGGATTATGGGTTAAAGAAAGAAAAGGCTAATAATGCTCCCAAAGGAATATTTTTGCAAGGCTCAAAAGGATAACAAAGGATAATATAAATCAAGGTATGGATGGGGAATAATGGGGCAATTAAAGAATGCTAATTGGGCAACTAAAGAATGCCTTAATCACTTCCTTAATGTTACTAAGTTCTAGGATTTCCCCTTAAAAGATGTTTTAGCATGTTCTAGCATATGTAAAGGTTTCCTCTAGCCTAAGGTGATATGATCAAAATATCTCATAAGGAAATTCCTATCTTGCTAAGTGTGCATTTGTTCTATTGTATTCGATCAACTTTTGAATAAGAACATGACCATTAAGCTCAAATCATTATCACAAGGGAAATTAACCTAATTAAATTCAAATAATGATTATAAGATTTCTTCATCCATTCTTCACCTCAAACCAAAGGTAACCACAAAATTTGTTAAATTTGGCATTAAGCTCAATAATAATTGCTTGAAGTCATGAAATCAACATAATAACAAGTCTAGACATAAATGCACTCAATAATGAACAAGTGAAGACAAAAAAGCTTAAAGAAATCCCCTTAAACTTGAACATCATTGTCCCTAATGATTAAAATAGAAAATAAATAGGGAGGGTAGAGAGCTTCCCATATAAATAGGTTGAGAGGAACTTTGAAAATCCTGCCAAACTTAACATAAGCACAATCATAAAGCAACCATCCATTAGAAGCATAAGAACATAATTAAAGGCTTTACATGCAACATAAAAGATTAAGGGCATAAATGCAATGAAAGTACCTTAACACATCATATCAAGCATAAATTTTACAGTAATAAACTCAATTCACAATCATCAAACACAAGAAATATAAAAGTCCAAAATAAGGTTAATACAAAGCAACCCTAATAGTTACAATAATACAAACATAAAAGAGAATATGGGATGATCAACCCATCGAAGGCGAAGAAGGAGGAAACCCAACATGGCTAAGGTACGCTTGGAGATGCCCATCTACATCCATCATCCAAGTATCTAAAGTCGCAAGTCATCCTTACACCCTTTCCTCAAAAATAGCTTGGCCATGGTCCATATGTTCCAAGTGAGACTCCATTCATACCAATATCTCTTCTAAATGACTCATAAGTAATGGTAGTGGCACATAAGAAGAGGTCGCTCCCATGGGCACATCTTGTGGTGCAACACCTTCATCATCACTCTCCTCCACTTCAGCATCTTAGATTAGCACATACTTAGCACCTTGTTTCTTAACAATACCAATACAAAGCATATACTCATATGACAAGCAATAATCACCCTTAACTTTTGTAAGGTCAGCAATAGACGAAAACTCATAAGCTCTCAAATAATGGGCAAGAATGATCACAAAATCGCCAACAAAGATACCCCTAAAATCTCTCTTAGTAACCACCACTATATGATGGATAATCAAGTGGTATTAATGGAATGGTCAAATTTTATGAACCATAAAAATAACAATTCAATATGATTAATGACCCTATTGCTCTACTTTCTATGCATCACCAAATACGAAAGTAAATGGTGCATATACCATAAGGATGGCTCCCTAATCTTAAAAACTTTTATTAACCTTTGCTTCATAATGGGATTTCTCACCTCAAGATACCTAAATTGCTTTGTTATCAAAATATTCTAGAAAGAATACATATCCTTCATTATTTAGTTGCAAAGCTATTACAATTTTGCTTAAAGAAAGGTATAAGGTTTATTAAGAAATTGGAATGGAAAAATGTCAAATGGGTAACGGCTACTCATTCTCCTAGATTCAACATGCAAACTAGCAAGGAATTCTAAAGTTAACTTTTGATAAGAGAAGGTATTAAGCTCAACAAATATTTCCCATTGAAAATGTCTCAATATGCTTTTAGATCTCGTCAAAAGGCTACATTCATTAAAGCTCCTATCTCAATGAACTTAGTGGGGGAAAGTAGACTCTTAGAGAAGATTCCTTACCTAGTTTTGTGGTTATTTATTTCAAAGACTGAAGTAGCACTAAGAGGAGGATCAGAGCTTAATGTGCCTAGTATTCACTTGGCGATGGTCTTAGGACTATTAGACATGATGAAATTGAGACTAGAGGTTAAGGGACGATGTTTTGGTGGAGTTTTCATAATGGGAAGGCCGATTAAAGGAAGAGGAAGGGGAAGCATATGGTTATGCTTAATGTTTTTTAGAAAAAATTAAGAAGAATATGAAAGGCATAAGGGTTACAAATGGGTATTTTTAGAAGTGTAGGTTATGCATTAAAGCCAAACGTTATGGATGCTTGGGTCTTTCGTTAACAGGGGCACATGATCGTATGCTTTAATTGATTAGATGAAGAAAAGGGATATACGATTATGTCATGTGGTCATGCATTTTGGGCAAACATTAGATTTGAGGTGCAAACAATGCATGGTTGTATGGTCATCCCATGCACTTTTATTTTTTGCTTCTGAATTGCTTCCTTTCAATGCATGGTCATATGACTTGGTTGTGTATTTGATTAACACACAATTTTTTTAGAATTGATCATCCTTATGGCCATGAGTCTTACCTTTCATGGCCATATACTCATCTTAACATCTTTTGCACATAAATTAACATGAAACACAAGATAAAAACATACAAAATGCTAACAAAATAATAAAAATAGCACAACAAACATAATGATCATCATAAAAGCAAAACAAGAGGGAAAGAATACTCTCCTAACTTATTTGAAACTTGCAATGATGAATTTCTTAAAAGTTGATCCTATAAAACAAAAATGAAACATTAAAAGAGAAATAGTGGAATAGAAAATGAAACGCATAAAGGAAAATAAAGATAAAATGTGAGGGATTACCCCAATAACATGTTAGTTTAAGGTCTTTAGTTGTGCTTGGCTTCTATGTTTAGGCATGTGGGAGATAAAAAGTCTCCCCCTTTTATGTAATATCTTTTTAATAATATGGCTACAAGCGATGTCCATTGACTTTGAAGATTTCATCCTTATAGTTTGCAATTTCAATGGCACCGTGAGGATAGATTTTTATTATGATTAATGGTATCGACCATCTAGACTTGAATTTTTTGAGAAAGAGATGCAACCTTGAGTTAATGAGTAACACTTTATGACCTTTCTTGAATTCCTTATACAATATATGTCTATCATCCCATTATTTTGTCTTTTCCTCATAGAGGTGGCTGCTCTCATAGGCTTAAAGATGAAAGGACTCAAGTTCATAGAGCTAGAGTTTCATCATTTCACCAATAAGATTTGAGTTGCAATTCAAAAATTTGATTGCCTAATAAGCCTAATGTTCCAATTCTACTAATAAGTGGCAAGCTTTCCTAAATACTAGGCGATAAGAAGTGGCACCAATTGGAGTCTTGTAGTCAATTCCATATGCTTAAAGTACATCAAAGAGCTTCAAAGACTAACCTTTCCTTAAAGAATTGATAGTCTTTTCTAAAATTTGCTTCATTGGCCTATTGGATACCTCCATTTGTCCACTTGTTTGAGAATGGTAAGGTCTGGCTATCTTGTGATTGATCCCTTACTTCTTTAGTAAGGACATGAATTATCAATTACAAATATGCACCTCACATTACTAATGATTGCACATGGGGCTTCAAAGGTTGTGACAATATACTTCCTTATGAACTAAATCACCACTTTAGCATCATTGGTCGGTGTTACTATGGCTTTCACCCACTTAGAGACGTAATCTACTACCATAAAAACATATTGATTTCTAGAAGATTTTAGGAAAGGTCTCATAAAGTATATACCTCAAACATCAAAAGTTCTACTTCAATCATGGAATTCAAGGCGTCTCATTCCTCTTAGAGATATTACCTACTCTTTGACACCTATCATAAAACTTGAGAAAAACAAAAGAATCAGTAAATAATGACAGCCAAAATAAGCCAATTTATAATACCTTAGTTGCAGTCTTGAAGGGACCAATATGTCCTTCATAATCTCGTACATGGCAATTGAGTAGAATATCTCCCATCTCCTCCTTCGAGATAAATCTCCTTATAATTCCATTGGCATATTCCTTAAACTAATAAGGCTATTCCTAAAAATAAAATTTAATAGCAAGTAAAAACTTTTTCTTTTGATGGCATTTAAGGTTATAAGGAATAATGTCACTTACCAAATAGTTGATAAAATCAACACACAAAAGGGTTTGAAGAGCTTTAAGAAGAAAGAGTTGCTCATCTGATAAGGTTTCATTAAAACACCTACCCTTTCCTCTTAAATGTGCTTTAAAAGAGAGATGATCAGAGACCAAATTTTTTAACCCCTTCTTCTCCTTAATTTCTAAATCAAACTCTTGGAGTAATATAATCCATCATATAACTTTAGAGCCAAGTAAATATGATCGAAATTTATCAAAAGCAAACACTATAGCCAAGAGTTGTTTTTCTATGGTAGTGTTATTGATTTGGGCCTCATTGAGAATTTAGCTTACATAATATATCACATGGAGCTTCTTATCCTTTCTTTGCCTTGAGATAGTTCCTATGACATAATTGTTTGTATCATATATCAATTCAAATGGCAAGGACCAATTCGGCTTTATCATGATAAGAGTAAGCCTGAGTTATTTCTTTACCCTATAGAAAGCATCTAAACATTTATTAGTAAAATCAAAAGGAGCATCCTTGGCTAAAAGATCACAAAGGGATTTACAAATTTTTGAAAAGTCCATGATGATGAGTCTATAGAACCCTACTTGTCTTAGAAAACTCTTTTATGCCTTAGAAAACTCCTTATGCCCTTCACAGATGTAAGAGGAGGCAATCTTTTTATGACTTTAATTTTTGCCCAGTCCACCTTAATGCCATTATATGGGATCTTATGTCTAAGCAAAATACCTTCACGTATAATGAAATGGCATTTCTCCCAATTAAGCATAATACTGGTCTTTTCACATCTTTACATTACCCTATCAAGGTTGGCCAAACAATCATCAAAAGAATCACCAAAATAGAAATTTCATTTATGAATATCTCAACCATTTTCTCTACCATTTCGAAGAAGATAGCCATCATGCATCTTTAGAATATGGCTAGTGCATTACATAGTCCAAAAGCAATACGTTAATAAGCAAAGGTACCATAAAGGCATGTGAATGTGGTTTTTTTTTATCCTCTGGCACTATTCAAATTTGATAATAGCCTAAGTACCCATCTAGGAAATAATAATACTTGTGCCCTACAAGTCTTTCCAACATTTGGTCAATAAAAGGCAAAGGGAAATGATCCTTATAGGTTACTGCATTTAACTTCCTATAATTAATGCACACACTCCACCCTATCACAGTTCTAGTAGGGATAAGTCATTATTTTCATTAATGACAATCATCATCCCTCCTTTTTTAGGAACTACTTGAACTAGACTAACCTATAGGCTATCAAAATAGGGTAGATGATTCCCACATCTAACAATTTCACCACCTCTATCCTAACTACCTCTTTTATATTAAGGTTAAGCCTCCTTTGATGTTCTACAGTAGGTTTTTTATTGTCCTCAATTAAAATTTTATGCATGCAAAGTGTAGGACTAATGCCTCTAATATCCATTATAGTCCATCCTAAGGCTCTGATCGTATTTCTCAACACCCTCCAATAATTTCCCTTTTTATGCTAGCGTGAGTTCATTGGAAATGATAACTAAAAGTGTGTTATCTTTCACTAAGAATGCATACCTAATACAAGAGGGTTAGGGTTTAAGCTTAAGTTAAAGAGGTTTAAGAATAAAAGGTGGGGTTAGGTATTTCTCATAATTTAAGGGTTTAATAAGAGAAGAATAAGAATGAGTGTCACATACCTAAAAAGTGGGGGTACTTACCTCTATAGTGTTTTCCTCTTCCTCATTCTCTATTATGGCTACCTTTTTAAGATTAGAGGTGTCTTACTTTTCTTTAAAGACTTTTTGGTACATTCTTCAATGATGTCAATATGAAGGCACCTTTCATCCTCCATAGGTTTCTTGATAGCAATGTATATGTTGAATACTACCTCTTCATCTCCTACTTGTTATGTGAGTGTTCCATCTCTAACATCAACCAAGGCCCCACTAGTTGTAAGGAATGGTCATCCTAAAAGCAATGTAATTTCCTTATCCATTTCTATATCAAGAACCACAAAGTCCACCAAAATTATAAACTTGTCTACCTTAATGAGCACATCCTCTACTATCCCTTTTAGATATATGATTGAATGATCTACTAGTTTAAGAGACATCTTGATGGGTTTCATTTCGCTAATACCTAGTTTTTTAAAAACAAAAGAAGGCAGTAGATTGATACTATAGCCTAGATCATAAAGAGCTTTTTCAAATGAAACATGATTAATTTAATAAGGCACAGTAAAACTCTCTAGATCACCTTTTTTAGAGGGAGCTTATTGAAGATTATAGCATTTCATTGTTCAATTAAGGTAACTATTTTGTATTCCTTCAATTTGTTCTTTTTTAAAAGTACATCCTTCATGAATTTTGCATACTTTGGCATTAGGCAAGCACAAATGATATATTGATTTAGATTTTTTTGAACATATCCAAAAATTTTCCAAATTACATGTCCACTGAGTTTTGTTTGATTCTTGAAGGAAGAGGAATAGAAAGTACATATGGATTCACCTTTTCCTTATGCTTGTCCCCTTTAGTTATCTCATTTTGTTTTGTTTATCTTCCTTACCTTCCTCTTTTGCCTCATCCTCTAGCCTCGGTTAAAGCTTTTTACCACTTCTCGTGATAACGACTTTCACTTGGTCTTTTAGGTTGGCTTCAGAATTGCTAAGTAGATTACCTTGAGACCTAGAGCTAAGGGCATTGGCTATTTTTTTTTCCACTTGGATCTCAAGGTTATGGATGGAAAATGAGTAATTTTTTGTAACTAGGTCGATTTTGGCATCAAGCTTTCTAATCATCTTATCTTAATGATCAAGTCTAGCATTAATTTTAAATATCAATATTTCCATAAGGTTTTCTAGGCTTGACATCTTTTTTTGAGGTTGGTAATTTAGTGGTGGGCATTGAAAACCAGATGGTAGTCCTTAAGTTTTAGAATTTAAGGCAATATTATTGGACCAAGAGAAATTGTGGTGATTTTGCCAATCTGAGTTATATGTACTAGAGTATGGGTTATTGGGTTGACAATTGAAATTGCCCATATAATTCACTTGTTCATAAGCAAAAGGATTTCTCGCTTTATAATTTATGCTTTTGCACTCATTCTCCCCATAAAAGTCATATATAACTTGTAAGAAAGTAGAAGATACCATATTATAAGTAAAAGAACTTAATTATTTAGAAAGAGATAATACTTGAGCTTGCAAAGCTTATAATGCATCCATGTTTTGAATCTCTACTACTTTCTTTAGTAACGTCTTTTCATGAGCTTGTAGTTGTTGTTTGCCATTGTCTTAATCAAATCATAGGCCGCATCTTTAGTTTTATCTAATAGAGATCCTCTAGCTACTGTGTCTTTAGTGATTTGATTTTTCCAGAGAGTCCATTATAGAAAGTGTGCACAATTGGCCAATTTGGAATTTAGAGATTTGGGCACCTCCTCAAAAGATCCTTAAATCATTCCCAAGCCTCATTCAAAGTCTCTTCATCTTATTGGCTAAAAGTAGTGTTTTTGTTTCTAAGTCTAGCCATTTTTTAAAGAGGAAAGTATTTGCCAAGGAAAGCTTAAGGTAATTATTCCAAAGTAGTGATGCTTTCAGATTCCAAAGAATTAATCCATGCCTTAGCCTTATCCTTAAGACTTAATGTAAAAGGCACAATCTAATCACGTCTACAGACATCCTATTTTGTCTAACATTGTCATAAATCTCCAATAAATTTGTTATGTGAGCATTAGGGTCTTCATGAGAAAGGCCATGGAATTGGAAGGTGTTTGTAAGCATTTGAATGAATATCTTTTTTATCTCAAAAACATTAACATTAATGTTAAATCAAGTGATAGTCAGTTGCAATGCTTTAAAAAGTGGTGTGACAAATTCCTTAAAAGGTCAGTCAACTTGATTTGCCATCTCTTGATTTTGTTGTTATTCTCACCACTTTTGATTTAAAGAATGTTTAATCTCTATATTAGGAGGAAACAACTCTTCTTAGTTTTCTTGATTTTGGGTTCTAGTCATGCACTTAAAATAAGAAGTAAGAAACAAGGTTAATAATGGAAAATAAAACTCTAGATTAATACAAAAATAATAACTTAGTATCAAAGTTGTCGATCCCCGACAATAGTGCTAAAAACTTGATGATAGGTGCATGTTATATAAAAAATCCTTAAGCTACAAGTGCATAGGTATGCGGGCCTCGAGTTTCACGGTTGCACTCGACATATGGAATCTTACTTACGACTCCATTCATTTATCGATCAACAGGGGGATTAAGAGGACAAAGGTCTTTACATTGGTAATGACCTCAAGATATGGTGCACACTTGGATCATCAGGGGATTCTTTTAGGGCTTGTGTAATTTCAAAGCCCTTAGCCTAAAATGGTGGCCATCATTAGACTAAAAATGGGAAAATACATTGGAACTATCCCTAGGGAATGTAGAGTCACCACCCAACTTTGGTTGGGACAGGAATTCGGGCAAAGCAAAATCTGAACCTAATCTAAGTCAATTAGAATGCCCATTTCATCTTCACCCCATCATAGATTGGGTTCAAAAATTAGGTACGACCTTTAAGTAACTCTAAATTGGTAGATATTAGGATCAAGCCTTAGGTTTCATTATTGCACTTAAAAGAGTAAACTCTCCAAAATGAGTGGAATCTTACTTGCGAATGCATCTTCAGCCTTTACCCACTTTGAAAAGTAATCCATTGCCACTACAATATACCATACCCTCTTATAGAAGCTGGTTTGATTTCTTCAATCACATCAATGCCTCTATTCTACAAACAGCTATGGTGATGTCAAATTTTGCAACTTAGTTGGCGACTAATGACTGAGGTTATCATGAACCTGATATTCCTGACAACTCTAAACTTTTTTAACACAATCATGCTTTATAGTAGTCCAATATTACCCCAACCTCAAGATTTTTTTTTATTAACATCTTTTTGTTTATGTGGGGACCACGGGCTTCTACATGCACCTCCTCTATGACTTTATGGGCCTCTTCCTTAGCCAAGCATTTAAATGGACTCCATTGGTCATTTTTTTATGCATTACGCCATTGTAGACCATAAACTATGATGAAAACTTTTGGATCACATCTCTATCCTTCTTCCTGCCCTCTTCAAGGTATTCATCGCTTTTTAAATACCTTTGTATATCAAAATACTTGGGGTAATATTACTCTTATATCCTTGTAACATGGCACCCCATATTAAAGCATGGTAAGCAGCTTGATGGGCATCACCTCTAGCCCATCTCACATAAAGACCAAAGTGGCCAAGGCATCAGCCATTGCATTTTCTTCTCTTAGTAGATGATGAAATATGACACTTTCAAAATTCTACATGAACCCCTTCATATGCTGTAAAAATGGGCCCAAACGTTCTTTTTTCAATTCTCACTCATCTATTACTTGTAAAATGATTAGCAATGAGTCCCTAAACACCTTATTATCATTACCCTTATCTACTTAAAGAGTTTAAGCCCCAATGTGTAGGCCTCATATTCAGCCATATATCATTGATCACCTTATAATTTAACTTCTTAGCCATAGGGAAGAGCTCTCCTTCTAATAGGAATAGAATCACTCTTACACTTGCCCCTTTCTTGTTTACAGTCCCCTCGAAGTATATGTTATACCCTTGAGGCTCAATTGCTCCTAACCCCTCATTTAGAAACTGGGAAAGTTTATCCTCTCCTCCTTTGAAAGGTTATTGTGCCAAGTATTCTAAAATCACAGGTCTTTTAATCATTTTTTTAGCAATATAATATCAAATTTGATCAACAAGATCAACCACTTTGATAATCTTCTAGTGAGGGAATAGGCTTTATGCAAGTATGTAATTCGGTTGAGCTTTGAAACCATCTCCATGGAATATGACTGAAAATAATGTCTCAACTTCTTTGTCACCTAAACCAATGTCAAATAGGTCTTCTCCACCTGATTATACTTCACTTCGTATGACAATAATTTATTGTTAAGATAGTATGCTACATGTTCATTCCCTATTCTATCCTCCTGAGCTAATGTTGCACTGATAGAGTTGTCATCTGCTATTAAATGCAAAATGCTTTATCGATTTTAATACAGGCGAATTAGTTAAATATTATTTTATTCTCTCAAAGGCTTTATCACGCTGCTCATTCCACTCCACCGGTTGGTCCTTTTTTAACAACTTGATGATTGGCTTACAAACAAGAGTTAATCTTGCTATAAAGATAGCTAATGTACTATAAGAGACCTAGAAACCCTTAAATCTCCTTCTCTATCTTAGGTGCAAGCATATCTTGAATAAGTTTCACCTTTTCAAATCCACTTCGATTCCTTTCTCACTTACCACATGTCCTAACAACTTGTCAGAGTTGGCCCCAAATACACACTTCTTCAAATTCAACCTTAAGTTGTTTTCATTGATCCTCTTCAGGAGTTTCTCTAGGGCTTCAAAGTGCCTTTCCCTGGTTTTCTACTTCACCATCATGTCATCCACATACACTTCCACCTTTTATTGGTCAAGTCATGTAGCATGGCAATCGTCATTTGCTGGTACATCGCTTTCGTGTTCTTTAGCCTAAACAACATCACCCTATCTTCATCATATCCATTATAGCCATAAGAATCTAGTTGTACCTTGAGAATCCATCCATGAAGGAATACATAACACAAGTTATGACACTATCCACGAGTACATTTATATGTCATAAAGGAAAATCAACCTTTGAACACACTCTATTTAAATCCTCATAATCAACACACATCCTTACCCTTTGATTCTTCTTTGGTACCAACACTATATTGGCCAACTCCACCACCTTTAAGAACATAGCATTCAATTGTTTCACTACATCTTCCTTAACAAGTTAAGCCCACTCAAGCCTTATCCTTTAAAGCTTCTGCTTTATTGGTTCATGCATGGGTAGGTCAAAATTTTATGTTTTATAATATGCTTGTCAACCTTTTTTATGTCTTCGTATGTCTAAGTAAAAACCCTTAATTATTTCCTAAGTGGTTATTTAAACTTCTTTCACTCTTCAGGTGTGATGTCACTAGCAATGAGCAAGATTTTTAGATTTTCTCATGTGCCAAGATTAAAAGTAGTGGTATGCATAAAATTAATGGTAAATATGCTAATGAAATGATGCATGCTATACACACTACCATTAGGAAACACATCACATAAGTAAGCAAATTCATCATTCATTGCCTTAAACTTAGAAAGAAATACATCATCGTCTTCGAAGAGACTAAGAATAAGAACATCAATAGTAGTAAAAAAAAGTCCTATTTATCTAGTTGGTTGACTAGAGCCTCTTTTGCCTAAGCCTTTTCCTCTTCTTCACCCTTCACTCCATCAGTCATAACTTCAAGGTCAACTTTCTGTAAAGGATCTGCCTTTTTCCTATTCTTTGTACCAGCAATAGCCTTCACAACTTTCACAAAACTCTATTTCATCTGATCATCTATCAGCTCAATCTTCAAAAAACTTTCCCATAAAGTTACACTTTTAGTCATAGTTGGAATAGTTTCCATCGTAGGGCCTTACATTTCCTCACCACCCATTTCCTCAATAGAGTTCACAATTATGCTCCAATCCTCTAATTTTATCCTTGTGTACACAGATTCAGTAAACTTGCATAGCCTAGTATATTCTCATTCCGAGCCTATAAGGTTTGCATTCTACTTCATCAATTCAAGCCCATCCTTTACATGATCTTCCCCAGTGGCCTAGATTTTTTGATTCAGTAAATACTACTCGATTTATTCATCAGTAATCTTCTTCTTACCATTCCATGACCATGTAAACTAAATGTTACCTAGATTTGCTTACCTTTCTTCCTCTTCTTCTTGCCATCCTCTCCTTCGGGTGAGTCTTGATAATCTTTATATCCCTACTCACTAATATCTAGCTAAAAAAAATGCCTTCTCAAACTCATATATATCGTCACCCAGTGACTCCTCCTCCTTAGGAACGTCTTGCTAAACTTTTCTTATGTCTTCTCCTTCTTTAACAAAGAAATCCAATAGTGATCCCCATAAATCCTTTACTTCTAGGTCTGACTCTTTACCATGAGACCCTAGTCTTTTTTTTATGTATATAGTTTGAGTTTGGATTTCTAAGAACTTTGGTATGTTGATAGAATTCTTCCCTAACCCTTGTCTTGGTAAAAGTTCATGTTCTTCATAATCCCCATAATTTTAGGATCAATCCACTTATTGAATATTTCAGCAACTTAAAACCCTTTAAGATGTGGCACAACCACACTTAAAGCTAATATAATCTCTCCAACCTCTGCATAAAATAGTCACAATATCTCCTTTGTAAGGTATTTACACCACCCAATGGGTGATACCATGGTCTTCCCAATAAAAGCGAGAAAGTGATTAAGATGTCCAAGAATGGGAATTCCACCATTACTTCTGCCTTTACCACAATCTTGAACATACCCACAGTCGGTCTCCTTCTATCATCATAGGCTTAAATGACACTACTAGAGGCTTTCAAATCTTTCTCAGACAAATTAAACTTATACAACAACTTTGACAGACAGATCCATCATCAATAATCACACATGGCATACGCCTACCTTTTACCTCAACTCAGATGAATAAGGTCAAATTGTGATCTTGCCCTTCTAGCAGCAAATAGATCATCAGGGGATCCTTTTAGGCCTTGCATAATTTCCAAGCCCTTAGCTCAAAATGGTGGCCATCAGGGGGCAAAAAGCGAGACAATATATTGGTACCATCCTTAGGGAATGTGGAGTTACAACCTGACCATGCTCGAGACAAGAATCTAAGGAAGGTAAAATCTAAACCTAATCTAAGTTAATTAGAAGACCTATTTCATCTTCACCCCATCAAAGATTGGGTTCAAAAATTGCGTACAACTTAGGGAAGAAGTTAGGCACCCCCAAACCGCCTGGATATTGAGATCCGACATTCAGGCATTTTTAGTTAATTTTTAATATCTTAACCAAGTTATCGATTAGTCCAATCAGTACCCTTAAACATACATCCAAACACAATTCACTTAGGAAAATCTAATCATCAACTCAAAGGGGTAGGGCCATATGTCATGGCAAAAGGAATAAACATGCATTGTTACCCATTCATCCATATTCAAACATCAAAGAAAGAGTATGGATCATGCATTATGGCAAAAGGGATAATCATGTATTGTCATCCATCCATCCATATTCAAACATCAAAGAAAGAGTAAGGGGTCATATATTCATTGCAAAGCGGGTAAGCATGCATTGTCATCCATTCATCCATATTTGTCCACACCAAAATCATCCATAAACATATATGATGTTAATCAATACCACATTCATGGGCTAGCACTAGTAAGGATACCTACACCCAAAGGAGGAGAAAAAGTTAGTAATCAAATGATGAGAATCAAATAAAAGAAACTAAAAGAAAAGCAAATGAAGTCCTTAGTAACCATCTTACCACACCTTCAAAGTCAAGGTACCTAAGCATGCATCTAATGTACATGGTAACATGTTTCATCATCACAAATCATAACGCAAAACATAATCAAAATGATTGAATCATGAGCCAAAAAAATGAACATGCATTCAGTTTATCATTATGCAAATTTAAGTGGTACAACATGGATTTTAGGAAGAATTAAACTATGAAAATATGATAATTAAGATACTAAACAGTAATAAGGAAATAATTATTAAATACAGGGAGGGATGTATTTACATAAATATTCAATATCCATTAACAAAAATATAAAATACCATGACAACTTATTGCATGTACTATTTCAATAAATGGTCAATTTGTATTCCTAAATGTTATTATTATGATATCTTATTTCATATGGACATATATTAAGGGGGGAGATTGCCTATGAAGATTTTCATAAGATACTAAATGGCATACATTTGCATACTATGTCATATTATTTATTATCACAAAAAAGGGGGGATTATTGAACCTCAAAGGTTCTAATTCTTATTTTTAAGTTAATCTTATAAGTCCCTCAAATAAAGATCTTAAGGATAAAAAGAAGATATAATTTGCAAGAAAAATACAAAAGAACACTCATTACCTAACTACAAAAGCGTAAGGATTATGAAGAATTGAAGCAAAGTTTGTCATCGACTATGGTAAGTTAAGCCAACGACTATTAAAGTCCAAAGTGAGTAGTGAGATGCAATAATTACTATTGAAAAAAGCCTTATAAAAATGGCTAACTTTTATGTATAAAGTCGACATCACTTCAAGACTCTTAATAACATCTAATGAGCATTGTCTAAGTTAACAATGACCATGGAAAGGCGCATAATGGTAGTTGAAGGTATCTACTTAGAACTTAAATACGTGTAGAAGATAGTTCAATAAGTGTTGACAATATAATAAGTGTGGAAGTATATCCAACAGTAATGTACAAACATTATAAATATAATTATAAAAACTATATATTTCAAACCTAATCTTAATGATTATGGAAGATAGTTTAACAAATGTTGATAGAGCAAGGAAAATGGAAGTGTGAGATTATGCAATTCGAAAGTAGTCATAATGAGTGTGAAAGATACCTAATAACTACTAAAAGGCACAACAAGCATGAAACTCTAGCCACAATGGTGGAATGAAATTTCTATGTAAGGCTATAGATTTAATGTAAAATTGTCATTGCTCAATAACTGCTGCAAGCAAAATGACTATTGTGTAATCCTCAATGGATGTGTGAATACTTAAATGATTATTGCAAAGAAGAAGGGAATAGTGGTCAGTGTCCTTTAGACCAAAAGAATAAGACCATTAGAACTCAGTAATCTTGGCATTCAATGATCATTGATAGGGTAATAATCATTGATAAGGTAACAAATGGCTATTTTGATAGTTTTGATATGTTTCCAAATTATGAGTACTATATTGGCTAATTTTTCCTCTAATAGTTATATATATCTTTAAATCTTTAGATAAGAAAAAGAAGACTATTAAGCAAATTGAAAAGGTGAATACTTGAAAAGAAGTGATCTACTGCAAATTCCAAAAGCTTATGTGAGTGATAATGCAAGGAAAGGTAGAAGGTGCTTAAAGCTACTTTAACAAATGTAACTCAAGATTTACTTCAATAAACTTTCATTATTTGTATTTATATCTTTGTCTTTAAAAGTTAAGCCTGAGTGTTGAGAGTAATTCCTTTAAGCACTAATTATAATTTTTATGTGAGAGATATCCTTAGGTTAGGAAACTATAAACATACTATTGTTCAAGGTTTAAGATATTACCTACAAATCTATCTTGACAAGGCTTTGATCTACTTGAAAACTATTTGTTCTAGGCTTTTAGTTGTGCTTGGTAAAGTCACCTATATTAAGGCTTGAGTAGTTACAAATTCATTCATTTCTATCATAATGTTTAGAATATTATTAAATGAATGAATTATAAACATAAATAAAAATTACATATTTAATTTTACTGAAGGATATACTTAGGAATTTAGCACTTTCACTAATGTTTACCAACTAATCTAAAAATATAATAGACAAATTAGCTCTTTCACTAATATTTACCTACATATATAAAAATAATAATAAATATGAAAAAATTTATAACTAAATTTATCAATGGATTTAATGAGGAAAAATTTTATAGATAAACATTTACCTTCAAATCTCTATGGAATATTTTATAGGTAAATATTTATCTAGAGATTTACCGATATAATATTCTAACAATAAATACTAACCTATGGATTTGCTTATAGAATTTCTATCAATAAAATTTTACCTATAAAAATAATGATCTTATTATTATTTAATTTACCTAGAATTTTTTAGTTATATATAGAGTTTTCCATAGGTAAAATGTACCTATAAAAATTTTTTATATGTAAAATTAATGACTCGCCTATTGCATAATTATCAAATCATTGACAATTTCTAGGTAAATTGCATTTACCAATGAAATTGTTCTATTTGCCTATGAAAATTTTTATCAGTAAAATTTTAATTTTTCTTACCGATGATCGAAAAAAATATAAATTACAACTCAAATGAATTGAGTCAACATCTTCCTTAGCGGAGTTGCCATTGTTAATAGAAAGGCTCTATCCATGCCATATGACCTTTGGCGTCTGTTATGCAATGTAACATCCCCAAACACGTTCATTGGCATTATCACAAGAACATATGCATTAGATAAATAATCATTCAGAAGCATCGTTGTAGTTGGGGACACTTGAACATATATGTAGTGTTTGTATAGTTGCATGGCAAATTGTTTTATGTTGTGTGCATGTTATAGTATCATAAATAATGGTGTCTTAGAGCTTAATTAACAGTATAAGGAGTATCTAGGAATTAGGAGATGGATGAAAGTGCTTAATAAGTGAAGAAGAGGGACTAAAAGCAAAACTTTTAACTTTCAACCAATAGGAAACCAGCCCCAATCTTTTGACTTATTTAAGATAAAAATACAGACCATTAGCATCAGATTTTGAGGGAAAAAAGTGGGTTATACCAGAAACAAGAGAGAGCAAAGAAAGAAGAAAGAAAGGAAGGGGAAGAAGAAGAAGAAGAAGAAGAAGAGAGGGAGAAGAGTGAGCTGCCTAGGGTTTTTCAATTCTGGGACAGTAGGTAAGTAAATTTATCTTCTTCTCAACTAGAATTAACATCTCATGACATGTTAATCATGCATGGTTAGT
>CATIWR010068694.1:0-21689 GCA_949677035.1 Omphalea diandra
CTACCTTTATATGACTCTCTAACAGACATAGATTAAATATATATATATATATATATATATATATATATATATATATATATATATATATATATATATATATATATATATATATATATTGTTCTTGGTGTATTTGAAGCTGAAATTTAAATGATCATGACAAATGCACTAGTTATCAAATAGTAAAAAAATATCATTCCCATAAGGATTTAATAAAATAAGTACCAAAACTATAGTTAACCTATGATTATTTGGACAACTGAATTTAAGAGAATAATTAAACTACAAAAATTCAAAATAAATGAAATACGAAAATTTGAAGACTAAAAGCAAATAAAAGAAAGGTAATAATTAATTAAAGTTGCAATAATTAAATTAAAGAGTTAAGAATATTGGTTAACGTAACCATTCCAATAGATTTTAATTTATTAAATTCAACCAAAACAATTTATTATTTTTATAAGCTGAGATTGTTCCTAAAATTGCTTAATAATTCATTCTTGAGATATATTAATCCTAATCTTATCAAGTAACCCTTAGATCCCTCTGCAGAGTTCTCGAGATAAATGGTGCATTAAGTTTCATGAAAACCTATAAAATCAGATAAATTATGTGTATATATCTCTATATACCATTCAATTCATACTATGAATTATTTGATTAATTATGCAAAATCTTTTTCCAATTCATTCATATAAAATAAATTAAACAAGAGTTGGTCAATCTCTCAATAGCATTAAGCACAATAATTCATAGACAATATGAAAATAAAAATGTCTTAATTGAATAAAATAAAATCAATTTATTGTTGTGATAAGGTTTCCCATAACCTTAGCTATAAGAAAATTAGCTCATGAATAAGAAGAGAAAACTAAGAAGAAGAAGAAATAGACTCATGAGTTCACAATGGAAGAGAAAATTGTCTTGCATTGAGGTTGACTGCCTTCTTTCTTTTGCTTTTCACATTTTTCCTCATCTCCATACAAAAAAAGTGATTCCTATACAATTTTTCTCAAAAATCTTTCAAAAATTCCTAAAGGAATTGACTTCTTAATTGGTTTTGGACAATATCAAAGGAAGATATCAATTTAGGGTAAATTTTCTAAACCAAATCTCCTTAATAGGAAGAGATTTATTATAAAAATAAAGCTGAAAAGTTGCTCATTCTTCCTCTAAATTTTTTATTCTCGAATTGGTAAGCCGCGCCCGCACCTTATGTCAACGAACCTTTTGCTGCAAACTGTTCTTCATCTCTTTTTGTCCCAAAATTGAGAAATCTTGCAAATTGATGTTTAATCTCCTTTATTTACCCTTAATGCACCTGAAATATTAAAATTTAAATTTCTTGAATATAAAATTTAATTAAAATTGAAATTTAAGCACAAAATAACAAAAATTCACCCTAATTTAAATTTATACTTTTATCCCTTATCAGTCTTCACAATCTAAAATAAATAATGTGTTAAACACTACTATATACATCATGCTTTATTCTTTTTGATCTTTGGATAATGGTTGTTCTTGGTGTATTCACAATCTATTTAGTATTTAAAAATGCTATACTTAAAAGTATACTATTGTAAATAAGATAATTTTAAAAGTATCTATAAATTTTTTAATTTTAAATGCATCCTACAACTAGTTTTTACATTAATTTATTGATTTTAGGACAGAAATGACATAGCAGAAGAAAGACAAAAAATGGTTGAGATATAGGAATTCATGTCAGAAAATAAGAGTGATCACCTGTAAGCAATTCTTTGTAAATAAACTTAGGGTTTGGAGGAGCTGTGAACAGTTCTTGGGTTACTATGGAAGCAGACTATAGAGAAAGAAACAAACGAGAATGAGAGAAAATAGCCAAAAGCTGAAACCAAAACAATATTTTGTTTTTATTATTAAAATCCTGAGGAAAATAAGAAATTACATGGTTATAGAGCCTTAATGGCTGATCTTACTCATGTCAGGATTAATAATTCTGAAGTAGAAAAATTCTAATACAATGCTTATATAGGAAGAAACCTTCAGTTTGCACTGAATAGGAGTTACAAGAGTCCCTAAATATCAAATACACATACAAGGATATATTTTCATTGCCTAGATTTAAATCATGGTTGTGGTTGCATATGATGGAACAGGATTGTCGCAATGGACCATTGCTTTGCAAATCTGGAAGTATAAAATGTAGTGTAGTAGTAGGCATTAATATAGTTTAGGTTTTAAATCACGGTTGCGTTTGCATCGCATGTAATGAAAATGGGGCTGTCATGGTCATAATGTAACTACAATGGCCCTCTATGAATGACAACTAACTAGTCAGCATAAAACAGAATAGATAGAATCATTATATCTATGTTTCTTCATAATTAATAATCAAATTAAATTAAGAAGAAGATATTTAAAACCATAATAAATGCTGTTACATAATAAATGCATCCAGCTAATAATCATAGATACACCAAATAAATGAAGATATTTAAAACCATAACAAATGCTGTTGCATAATAAATGCATCCAACTAATAATCATAGATAGACCTAATAAATGCATTGATTCCATGATTTACCATAATAAATGCTGTTGCATAATAAATGCATCCGACTAATAATCATAGATACACCAAATAAATGCATTGATTCCATGATTTTTCATTATTTAAATTTCAATTTACTATTTAATGATTTCAAGTAATTCAGTAAATGATAATTTTAAAACAATAAAAATTTTCAAAAGTTTTTTTTTTATATTATAACTACCTATGCTTGCAATTGGTTCATTTTTATATTGGTAACATCAATCAAGCTGAAGTTTTTTTTTTTGTTAAATTTCAATTTGTTTAAAAATACTACATGTTACAGAATATTCTAAAATGTAGGTCCATTATTTTTGTTTGATTTTTAACTTGCCCGTTCAGTGAATTGCTAACTTAACGTATTAGGAACAAGAACCAAGCTTTTTGTCTAATTATTTTTAATTTCAGAATATATATACAATTTATCAAAAGAAATTCTGAAAATTTGTTCAAATCTTGAAGTATTTGTAGACCTAGTAAATTGATGCCTAAAAAAGGGGGCCCTTAAAACTAATGGCTATTATTTTAGAAGTAACAGTCCAGTAATGGCTGTTATGTTAACTAAAAAATCTTCATAATTGAGTCTTTTTTGAAGTTTGAAATTTGGCTGGTTAGATGAGCATACCAGATGCAAAATTCCGAACTAAGTCAAATACTGCAAATGAATAATTTCTGTATCTGTGTACGTGTTTTGTTTTTACAATTTTCTGGTACTAATAATTTGTTATCTTTTTATATTTGCAGGAAAATATGTTGGAGTTTCGTGCAGGTAAAATGTTTTTTGAGGGAAAAAAGGTTGTCCCTGATACACGTAAAGGACTTATTCGCATAGCAAGGGTACCTTTTTTGTCCCTCTATCTCTTTGCATTGGAGATCATGCTTATGAAAAATTGTTTTCTAATCTATCGCAACATTAATAATTATGCAGTGAATTTTCATTTCTTAAATCATTATTTTGTAAAATCTAAATTTGTCAGGGTGAGGAGGGATTGATCCATTTTCAGTGGCTTGATCGAAATCGGAATGTTGTCGAAGATGTATCCTAGTTGCTATATGATGTTTTTTTGGATTGATGTCTGAAGCATCTTTGAGGTTATTATTATCTGCATGGCTGAAGCATCGTTTGGTTTATATTGGCTTTCAACTGCACCTTTGTCTGCAATTAATTCTCATCTGTTTGTTTTCAATAATCATAAAAATTAGGGCGAAGAGTTTTGCCTACCGTCAATTGCTGTACTTTTGATTGGGACTTGTGCTACTTCCGTGTTAGGAAAAGTTTTGAGGAACAAAAGTTATAATTTCAGAGAAAAAACCATACTTTGAGATCTAATATCTTTTATTCTTTTGTTTATCATTATTGTGGTCTGGGAAATGAAAAAAGAGCCACCATCTGTAATTCATAATGGTATCCTTGAGCATTTTAGGTATTTTGATGTGATATGATTGCTTTGAAATTGGTGATCAATATCCTTAGGTTCAAATTTGAAATATTTCAAGTCAACCAAAATCAAATGTGCCCACACTGTCTACAAGCTTATGAGGGAGAAAATAGAACGTTACTATACAGAAATGTAAAATTGAATGTTTAATTTTCTACTTTGAAAATATTGAATGTCAAATAGAAGTTATGAATAGATCTCCCTCTTGAAGACAGTTTGGAGTCTTTGTGCTATGATTTGGATAGAAGCTGTGTCTATGGGGTGGAATATAAATTGCATCATTTTCCTGTTTGTTGAAGGTCTTAATGTGAAATGATGAGACGTCAACATTTGAGGAAGGACGGGAGCCCAGTTTGCATGCTCTTACTTTTATCTCTTATCTTTAATGGATTTCAATTGCTTAATACAATCAATAAATTTATCATAATTGCTACTAGGATTTTTGTTGGTTGCTCTACAGTAACATTCTACTTATTTGGTTAATAATATAAATATTTTTTTCTTGAAAACTGTTGCTGTCAAGCAAAATGCCCTTCGACTAATTTTATTAGAAAGATTTTTTAGATGTATCTATTCTCAACTGCTGTTTTCTTACTGGTATGTTCAATATATTAGCCCTTTTTTCCCTCCCTATTTCCATTGATTATGTACCATGATCTATGGAAGTAATTTTTTTTTTCTGATCCTTTAGCTTAACTTGTAATTAAGTGTATCCAGATTAGTGTTGATCCTTGTTTGGTTTCCTTCTTAGAGTTAAACAGAGCAACTAGCTCGTAGAGCTATTACAAGCTTGTACATCTTTGTCACACTAAGAAAGAGCATACTTGGAATAGATTTCCTTTCATATTAAACAGGAATGAATTTTTTCTTCATTAATTTTCTTAATAGCAATAAGTCGTAGGTAGCTGTTGAAGAATTGAACATTCTTATGAATGTTTATTCCTAAATAGTAATAAGTAGTAGGTAATTGTCAAAGTATTGAACATTCTTATGAAATGATGATTCCTAACTACTCTTTCCTTACATTGCAGTAATATTCTCCATTTGATTCAATCATGAAGACTTTCATAATCTCTCTCTCTAAGGACTTTAGGTATATTAAGCTTGACCTTATGATCTGGCTTAGTAGAATAACATTTTATGATGCGAGTTACAAGAATAACATAGAGCAGTGGTTTACTGTTTCAGCATTCCAAGGTGGATGCACATAGTTTTGATGAGCTTATGTTGGTTTAGACAATCTTAACTGCTGGTGTTGGCATAAAGATTTTTCACAAAACTTTCTGCCTGTTATTTGAGCCAAAATCTGTGATACTTGTAATTTTTTTGGATGATCGGGAAGGAAATTGAATTATAATTGTGAAAAGACAAATAAACCCAGTTCTTTTGTTATCACAAAGAACATCAAAATAATGAGGGTGTGAACTAAGAAGGGCAACAAAAAAAGAAGTTTTTCCTCCCATAGGAATTGAAATTTCTATGCTCCAAATTGGGGTTTGACCAGTTTCAACTTGTTAGGAAGGGAACTTTTCGCTTCCCTTCCTTAAAGAATTAGATGCCAAACTAGATAGAAGGGATTTCCCCTCTATTTTATATCCCTTTTTCCATTGCGGTGTTGGATGATACTAGCAATTGAATGCAGACAAGGAATTAAAGAAATGACAAAGTTAAAGACTCAAGCCTAGGATTATGGTTCAGATTTAATATTGGAGTTATTGGAGAAATTATAGGGTATTTTTTGGTCTTTTGGGAGTTATATTCATAGATCTATTTTTAAAAAATAAGCTGGTGGTTTAATAATTTTTGTAATTGCTGCCTTGCTGGAAACTGCCCAGATATGGTCAGAAGTCTCTTATGCTTATTTTAGAGCATTATTAGAGTCCTTGTTGGTCTAGGAAAACGTTAATTTCTTTTTAGTTTTGTTTGTAAGTCCAACCCTTGTGGGGTTAGGACACTATTTCTAGAGTCGTTTAGGTTAAAGATTTAGGATTAATCATAATTCTATTACCTATGATTGTAGTACTTTATGGAGAGTTTGGAGTGTTCAATCATTAAAGATTGCAGCAGCTATGCAACATTTATTTGAGTTATGTGATGCAATTCATCTATTGTTCTGATGCCTTTGGAACATTGATGTGATGCCTAAACTGTTCTAGTTTATTTTACTATTCATGTGTTTCACACTCCTTTATTCTCAGCACAAGCAGCTCCAAAACCTTCACTTTCTTAATGAATCTCACTTTCTTAACCTATTCCATAAAAAACCTTACTTGTTAACCATAAATTCCTACCTATTCTAACTTTTCAATTAAGGCTTAAAACTATCATAAATAACCAGCCTGCAATCTGTCCCATGTCACAATCCTTTTATAACCCCAATTTTGGAATCAAATAATTTCTTTTCTGACATTTCCCTTTATATACATTTTCTTTACGTCCTTTTTGTGCAACTGTGCATTCTTTTTTGTGGTAATTTTTTCTTCCTTGACTTTTGGGTTTTAGTCAGGAATTGTTAATGGCTCTAATATTGAATTGTGGCAACTCTACAATCATAGAATATCAACTTAATTCAGATGCATGGATTTCTTTTGTATAAATTCAGAATGTTGGTTTCCAGTTGCTTATAAGTGGAGTTACTGTTGTTTCCCCACCTTCTCTAGTGTGTACTTTTATGTTTTTGCAATATCTCATCTATGTAGGTCCCTTAAATGTTTATTATTCTTGGAGTTGCAAGTGCATGGTGTGATTGGTGTCTCAATTTTTCAAATCCTTGTACTATCAAATCATTTTCCTCCTCTCTTTTAGAACTCACCATCTGCTTCTGTTGCAATTTTCTTGCTTTTTCCCCCTCCAAAAATCTAAATTAGGTCCTCCCGGCAAGTTTTCTGTGTTTGTACAATTCCTTTCCTCTTTATTGTCTTATTATTGTTAGTTTTATAATTTGTGGCTTCTTTATTTCTGTTTGTGGTTGGAGCACTGGCTTTTTTCTTGACATTTGATTAATAGGATCAGATTATATTCCCCGATGAGGCAGTTTTTGAGAAGGTATACTCCATCTTTCTTAAAGAATAAAACTTTGTAAATTGGGCAATATTTAACTAACATTATGATTTCAATATCAAATTTTTTGGTTTAATTAGGTTAATCAAGCATCTGGAAGGGTTTATATTTTGAAGTTCAATACAGATGATCGGAGATTTTTCTTTTGGATGCAGGTCAATTCATTTTCATGTTTTTTACCATTTTATGAGTAGTTTCAGCTACCATTAGTTCCACCATTTAAAGATCATAGTTGACATTGTATGCAGGAGCCCAAAGCTGAAGATGATTGGCAGTTGTGTAGCTCTGTCAACTATTATATTAACCAACCATTAGGTAAGTTATATTTCGTTTTAATTTTTTTCTTCTCATTACCTAATAAATACGAAGGGGACAAGCAAGTACCATGCAAGTTTGTGCTCTTCCATTTGAAATGTCCTGAATTTATTTTTTGCACTTCTGTACCCTTCCCCCCCCCCCCTCTTCGTGGTTAGCACTTAGAGGCCCAAATCTTCTGGCATTGTTAAGTTTCCCTGATTGGGAGGGGCTTAAGTAAGTAAATCATCTAGACATCGTGGGACCTGTGGTACATTAACAACTCTGTGTTTGTGTGTATATTAATTATATTCAAATTGAGAGAGTCAATATTTAAGAAATCAGATAGTGTTGGATTAAATTTGCACTCATCATTTAGCTAAAAGTGGACCTTCTCTGGATTGTTGGTGAGACTACAATAAGAAAGAAGAAAAAGGTCACCTGAACCCATCAATGATTGAGAAGTTATTGGCTATAAAAAATCATCTTTCCAATTGGTTACTACGAAAGCACAGCCAAAGGAAGATAAGACAAGGAACTTCAATACCGTAATAGGTTATTCTCATGCTGGATATATCAAAATTTAAGATTTCCTTGGCATTTCTATGGAAACCAAGAGCAGTATGATCCCATCTTGGCCAAAACTCACCCACTAGATATAAGGAATACTGAAGGAGATTCATATCCTAAACTGTTAGAAATTAAATCATTCAAGGTTTAACTGTAAGGACTTTCCAAATCTGATAGAAAATAAGGAAGAAACAGCAACTTACAGCAACACTCACTGACAAAGTATGTGCCAAACGTTTCAACCAATTGCACTTTTACATACTAGGCCATAAACAATTTTTTCCTTTAATCCAAACCAACTTTCAGTTAACCTTGCTCTTATAAAATTTATCACTAAAGCTTCCAATCTTGAGTTTCTTCTTTAGATTCAGTTTGTTGATAGTTCCCTCAACTTGAAGAAGCCCAACTTCAATTCAATAGATTGAAGTGCAGGTTTTCCAATCTTTTTATGACATCTGTACTTGATATCCATGTCATATATTCCAATCTTGCTCTCTCTAGTTATTTATTCGGTAGTCTAAATACTGACAGAACAAACTTTTTTTTCCTTAAAAGAAAGAAAACAAAGTACTCATTCCTCTGAGTAGAACTGAAATTTCGTTATTTGAATCATTTACAATTCTTTTAAGTGAAAAAAATTGTGGTGATTTGGGGGTTGGTGATTTTAGGGATGTTATTGATTCTAGATTTTTTTTCTCTTTAATTTTTCTCTTAATTTGTTTTCATTTTGACTAAATATTTCAAAAAATAATTTTTAAAGTGATGCAGGTCCCATGATGTTTAGTTTGGTAACTAATTAGCAATAAAAAAAAAATGATTGATCTATTCTCCCTTCTGCATCAGTGAATGTGAAAGTTAATGTGCTACGATGATTTGATCTTTGAACTGCTGAAGGCCAAACCACAGGTTACGAAAATGTCAAAAAAAAAAAAAAAAAACAAAGGACTTTAAACTGTAATGCAATATCAGAAGATATTTTTTCTCCTAAAGTGTAATTTCTAAATCTTGTCATGATTTTCAATTGAAATTTACAATGTTGTCCTTTATTGTGCGCCTTGCCTAGAGGTGGCCAATTTTGGCATGACTCGAGCTCGACCTTGCTTGTTTGTTCTCAAACAAAAGCCAAATGTCTAGAACCTGAATAAGTTATGGTCAACTCAAGAAGTTTTGGAATCCCCTGCGTTTGAGCGAGCTCATTTTTTGTTAGCTCTCCTACATCAAGTATGCATCATGTTGTTGTTGAAGTTTTGTTGGTTTCTTTTCACAATAAGAACTTTTTACTTATTTTTAATGTGTGGATTCGTTGGACTTGTGCTGCCTTGTCTTCTTTTGTTAAAATTTCTTCTATTTTGATTAAAAAAAGGAAGAAAACACAATAATTTCATTGTTTGGCAGAGATTCTTGGGGAGGAGGAACCTAATGCTTCTGCTCCTTTACAAGTTTCTGAAGACATGGTTGAAGATGATATCTCATCTAGGTATGTTATTAATCACCAAGTAAGTTCACTTTGAAATATGAACCCCATGGCACGTCTTATCCCCCACCTCCCTCTCCGCACCCATTCCTCTCTAAAAAAATAATAATCCCTGGCAGCCAAAGATAAGAAAATTCAGTTTCCTTTGCGAAGTGTTACTTCCTGTTTGGTAAGCATGGTAGTGTAATGATCTAATACCTTAATGTTCTATGTTGACTTCAATGCAGTTTATATATGTGAATATATGTGAGATGTTGCCTAGATGAACATATAAAACAATAAGGGCAGAAACACAGCCAACTGATGACTTTCATCATATGGTCATTATGTGTATGACTCCCAAACTCTTGCAATTGGTTGAGTTGTTGGTTAGTTTAGAATATTCCCTGGTTTGTTCGGAATGTTATCAATTTAAGATTTATAGGACCAATTTTCTACCCTCGCAGTGTTGGGATGAGAGTCTTTTGTGATTTTTCTTCCTTTCATTTGTTTTATTATGTTCACATTTTACCATCTACTAAACTTGGTATGCTATGCGTAAATCAAATGCAAACTAGAATTATCCCTCATAGAAGAAAACTGCTACTTTGGAAGAACTTTACTTCTGAGATAAAAAGTAAATATTATACTGTAGGTGATGGTCCTAAAATTAAAACAACACAAAAAGAAATATTTTGTCTAAATGAATAAAAGGGGTCTGCATAGCTGACTCCAAGTATTTCGGCACTCTGTTAGTTTCCCTCAGTGGTGTACCTTATTTAAAAAAGTATTTTATTGTATATGACGGCCTTGAACCGATTAAAATGATTAAAATGAATCCATGTAGGTGGTTTAGTACTGAGATTTATTTTCGATGATGGAGCCATTGAAGTTGTTATTTTCGATGATGGAGCCATTGAAGTTGTTCATTATGGATTATTTCCCTTGGAGGTTAACACGAGAATCTATAAAAATGGAGCGCTGAATATGCTTGATTCTTTAAAAGGCAAGCTGTAAGTCATGTTAAAATAGGCCGGCTTTTAAAGATTTAAACATTTGTGCAAATTTTCAATTTTAGCGAATCGACTTGTTCTGCGATTTCTTATAGTCATAGGCATCCCTGGTAATTCAGTCTTATGATTCTTCATTATTTGCATATGGTCTTTCTTTGCAAGGTGCTTACTTTGTATGGGCTTTTAGTTTAATATTTCTATTCAGCGGTCATGGTTATTGGCAATAACTTATTTAATCAGTCGTTTGGGCTCATAATAAATTAAAAGTTGCTCTTGCTACTTAGCCTAAAGTCTTGACATTATATAAGGATGTGCTATAGGAGTAACCCATTACCTTCTGGGTGCAATTGCCACAACATGGGCGTTCTTCTTGGCCAGAATTATTGTAGTAGGATAATTGCTTGAGGATTTGAAAAGCATTATGACATTAAGATTTCCAAGGTTTAGCCAAGGCTTAGCTTAGGATCCCACTACTCGTCGTATTTGATTTGGTATTGCTACCGTGCATGTCTTCGAGAGTCATGATGATATTGCTGAGGAACGTCTTTATCAGAATATTTTTGCTTCTCATTTCGGGCAATTAGTAATAATTTTTTTGTGGACTTTCGGAAATCTGTTTCATGTAGCTTGGCAGGGAAATTTGGAAACATGGGTATGAGACCCTTTACATGCAAGACCTATTGCTCATGCAATTTGGGATCCTCATTTTGGCTAACCGAACGTGGAAGCTTTTACTCGAGGGGGTGCCCCTGGGCCACTGAATATTGCTTATTTTGATGTTTATCAATGGTGGTATACAATCGGTTTACGTACTAATGAAGATCTTTATATTGGAGCTATTTTTCTATTATTTCTTTTTACCCTAATCTTACTAGCGGGTTGGTTATACCTACAATCAAAATGGAAACTGAGCGTTTCGTGGTTCAAAAATGTCGAATCTCGTCGCAATCATCATTTGTTAGGACTGTTTGGAGTAAGCTATTTAGCTTGGACAGAGCATTTAGTCTATGTCTATATTCTTTTAGGAGCACATATTCCTCTGCGGGAAGGGAGAGGGCGATTAGGGCGTGGACATAAGGGTCTTTATGACACAATTAACAATTTGCTTCATTTTCAATTAAACTTGTTCTTGCTTTTTAAAAGGTTATTACTTCCTTAGTAGCTCAACATATGTTCTTATTACCTGCTTATGCGTTCATAGCACAATCCTTTACTACTCAAGCTGCATTATATACTCATCACCAATACATTGTAGGATTCATTATGACAGGGGCTTTCTAAATTGACAGGAAATAAAAAATTATTGCTGCAGTGAATAGAAAGTATTTTGAAGTACTGCTATTTTAGCTTGTTTTCTTCCCCTTGATATTCTTTCTTTCTCCTTTCTCTCTCTCTCTTTGAGTCCCTCAGTCATTACTACACTTATATCTCTTCACTCCTAGCACCATTTGCTGTTATCATTGCTGTTGTGCTTCCCTTGTCAATGTGTGGCTGCCATCTGTCATTGCCAACACTGTTAGCTATTAGTGCTAACAACTCTTTGACTTTCCCAATCCTCTTACATCACTTTCCTTACCATTCACATGTGAAATGCAGCATAGAATCATTAGACCAAACTTTAACATATTATTTGATTTAATTCTAACTTAAAATTCATTTTATTTACAAATGAAATTTTTATGAAATTCATTTGCAAATGAATTTCTATGTTTAGTTTACTATAAAATAAAAATACAATTTATTTCAAATGAAATGAATTTTTTATTTAGTTTAAGTGTAAAATTCAAGATTTTATTTTATAAAAATGTCTTTTTCTTTTCAAATTTTTATAAATGTATAAAAAACACAAAAAAAGAGGGGAGAGAGTAGAAGGAGAAGGAAGAAAGAAGAGAGAGAGCGAATGAAATAAACGAGAAAAGAGAAAGTAAAGTGAAAAAAAATATTAACTAGGGGTTTCTTTCATAATGAATTTTTTTTTTTTTATAATTTTAGAATTCATTTACAAATTCTATCAAATTTGATAGAATTTGGTTTAGTTGTATTCAATTTTAATAATTTGATGAAATAAAATTTTAAATGAATTTTCATTTATACCAAACACACAAAATAATTTTATAAAATATGTGAAATTCATTTACACTAAATACAATGTAAAGATTTGACCTTTTCTTTTTATCTCCCATTTCAATTTATTTTCTAGAAAATCATAGATGGAAATGTCTCCTTACATGCCTGAAGATGCTGGGAATAGTTTTCCTTGGCTTTGTTGATCACGGTGCTTGCATCATCTTGTTTCTCTCTCTTTTGATTTTTCTTTCTTTTCTTTTTCATTTCTCTTGCTCTTTTTTTTTTTTTTTTTTTTTTTTTTATCTATTTGGAGCATTTATTTCCAAAGATATCCTAATGTGAAGAAGGGGAATAGTTGGGGAAAGTGTTTGGATGAGAGTGAAAGGTGGTAGGAATGGAGGGAGAAATGGAGAGATAAGTTGAGAGGGGGGAGTAGGAGGAGAAGGATTAAACAAAAGAAGAAGTAAAAATTATTTAAAATTGGTTTCAATATGAACCAACAACTATGTTTTTTTTTTTTGGTTAATTTGAGCCAACTGGCTGACATTGTTATGAATGTTTCAACTGTTTTTTTTTTTATATAAATCAACATTTCAAATAAGACTAAAATATTAAGAGGACTGATTGAGATTACTTGCAAAGCTTTAGAATTATTTTGGCTATCAAACCTATAAAATTTGATTGGTGATGCTAACTCTATTATATAACTTGCTCCCATCCTTTTAGCTGAAACGCTGGGTTTTGCTTGGGTAGTAAACCCATTAATCTGTATCTCCATTATTGTTGATGGTGGGATTTAATCCTACTTTTATGATGGTTTGCTAAAGAGGTTTTGCCTATCTTTTTTTTTTTTTTTGCTACATATATTGTATCGAAGTCATTGTTTTGTCCACAATAGTTTTATAGAGCTGGACTTCCTTGGAAGTAGGTTTATGGTCTTGTTTGCTTTGCTTAATGAGGCCACATTTTTGCTGTAAACATGCATGTCAAGAAATGCAACCATGAAACACTTCATGCAAATGCACTTGGGTAGAAATTATTGCTGCGCACATTATCTCTCGCTTAAACTTTTTGTGAACAATTCTTTTATTAGGTAATAATCATAACAATCATGATAGAAAAAAATTATTTTAAAACTGTAGTTAAATGATATTGACCTAATTGATTTGGCAACATATATAATTCATTTAATTTTAAGTCATCTCTCTAGGAATTTTTTTTTTTTTTTAAAAATTACAGTCAAATGATATCATGAATTAATTTACAATAATTTTATGAAGTATACTTTTCTAATCTAATTAAGTAAATAGATCCAAATTTTGGGATTTGCTAGAAGAAAAAATGTATCCTCATACCATAGCTTCATAATTAATCAAACCAAATTTCAAATCTCTCTTTTTCTTTTTGTTTTTTTTTTTGGGGGACAGACAATAACATATTAATTATAAATTTTGTACTGTTATAATGTTAATGTGTCTAATTCATGCTAATGTATTATAGTTAAGGATAAAATTTGGTTTTAATTGAATTGAGACTCTATGATTTAAGCAAATAATCAACAATATATTGAGTTATATAATCAATAGCTAAAAGCCTAACAAAAATTCGGCATTGTGACAGCACTATGTAAGCAGAATTCGTTGCCCAAAAAAAAAAAAAGGACACAGCAGTTGGCTGTGATGTGTAGCCAGCTGAAGAAGAAGAAGAAGAATAAGCAGAAGAAGAGGGGATTGAATCATACCTGATAGTTTTTTCGGCTGAATTATTTGTCGTTGATGTACGGCTCCTTCTGCTGATGACATGCACTGGTTCCTTGGTGAAGAAATTCTGTTTACATGTACAGCTGTTCACTTTTGATGTAATGTCTTTTTTTTTCTTCCTTGAGATTATTAGGTGTGGACATGCCTATAGTAAGCCATTTTGAGACATAAAATAGAAGGTTCAGATTATAAATTGCTGGCTTAGATTACATAATATATTAAAATTTAAAAAAAAACGTCAAAAAGTAAAATATCACAAAAGTGGGCCTCAGTGGCGCCTTGCCTTCAGTCCCAAGTGTAAAATATCACAAAAATTGTTAACCTCACTTGATCCAATTAATTATTTGTGTCAAGATCCTCAACATTAACCCTGACATGTTTATTTGGGGGGCGATACGATATGACCCACTCAACCCTTTTAGATATTTAAATTGTGATAATTTACATGCAACCTACTAGTTTAAAGATATAACATATTACATGCCAAATAAATAATTGGTACATGCAAAAACTAAACTAATGTAGGGTATCTAATGAATTTAAATTATATCCTAAAATCTTTAAATATCTTTTAAAAATAAAATGATTTTATAATATATTTTGAATGGTCCATAGTGGGTTCAAATGATTCATGTATCTTATGTTAGCATGTGAACTATAATTATTTTGGTGTGAAGGAAAATAGGTTGACACTTTTATGACTGGACCCTATAATGGTAAAATGTAACTCTCATAACTGTGTCCTATATGTATTGGGTTAAAAATTGTCAGCCCTCTAGATTAAAGATTATGTATCATATGTTCACATGTGAACTATAATTATTTGTGTGAAATAAATATGTTGACACTCTTATGAGTGGACCCTATAATGGTCAAGTGTAACCCTCATAACTGTGTGTCCTTTATGTATTGTGTTAAAAATTGTTAGCACTTCTAGATCAAAGTTTATATTTGGGCATGTTACATGTTTATATGTTATAATAGTCCAGGTTTTTACATTTAAATATCTGGGATGCCTTTTTCTATTAAAATAACCTCATTTCGAAAAGATATTTGAATATATGTGGTTCCTTCCAACATTGAGTTGAATTGGTTTTTTACAAATGCTATGTGATTCTGATGACAATTTTTCATAACTCCCAGGGCTGGCAACTTAATTGTACCAACTTTAGGTGCAGAAGCAATTAGTGATGTATCCTCTTCATTAGGACCAGTGAAATTGGAAGATCTACAAAGAATATTGAGTAATATTGGGCATGAAGGTATTCTTCTGAAAGAGTGAATTTAGACTTCTCATTCTTTTCCCTTCTCTCTCTCTTCCCCACTCTGTCTCAGTATTTTGGTTTGAGCTTTGTTTGACACGTGTGACGTGATGATACATGTTACAGGCAGTGCTGGAGATCCAGATGGAGGTATTATTTGACATTTTATTGTCTAATCGACTGACAGAAGTTTGAACATAAGTGATAACATGTTTTGACTGGGGTTTTTGTATTGTAAGATTGCATTCTCATTGTTATGCCTACTGAATATATTTTAGCGTAGTGGATTAGTGTATGTTCAATATTTTGCATATTTATAATTGCGATTATCGGTCTTCTATTGTTTAAATGTCCCTTTTTTTTTCAGATCTCCCAAGTAATCCTGGAGATCACATTAGTGTTATTCTCCCTTCTTTTTTCCCTTTTGTCATTAGGTTTGTTTACCGATATAGTGTGCCTAAGGTGCAAGAAGTGAAGGGGTAAACTGTGTTTGGCGCTTGTTCATAGTGCATTCACCTTGTAAGCAGCTAGCCTTGGAGCTTATGTGCAAAAGAAGAAAAGAAGTTTGCCTCTTGTGTAGCCATGGGAATTTGTGATGTTGGTTGATATTTTAATGTTGTTGTCTGGTGAACTAGACCCAATCTTTACCATTCATTGCTATGAGCTAGAATCTCTAGAAGATAAAAGATCATTCAGAGACTGAACAATAAAAGATCATTCAGATACTCTGAACAAGAGAAAAAAAAATAAAAAATAAAAAATTGCTTGTAGTATGATAAAACATAGCAATTAGTTGGTTAATCAATTGTCCTATTGATTTAAGTTGGGATTAATTGTATTAGGAGAGTTGGATGAGGTTTTTGCTACTCTTAGCTGTTCTTTTAGTTATATGAATGTCTATTAAGATACTGATGTCATAGGAAGTATGAGATAAAACAGAAATAGCTCAAGTCTATTTAAAGCATGGAGACTTATAACAAGAATTCATTCTCTCTCTCTCAACTTTTTCCTCTGTTCTTTTAGCCTCTCTTTCTCTTCTCTGCTTCCCTCTCTCATTTTCCTCTCCTTTATTTCTCAACCTTCAAACACTAGAGTTAGATCTGTAATCCCAGGAATCAACTAATTTATTGTTGGATGATTGAATATATTCTGCAAGTGCTCATAAAATAATGTGACTCTAGTTTGCATGATTTGATTTTGATCATTGCTTTACTTGATTGCTTTGTGTCAGATAGTTATGAACAATTTAAACCTCAATACAAGAGCTCAAATAAATTAATATTATTTCTAATAGTTTTTCCTTTTTATGCCTTATATTTCTAATGTAAATTATTTTTCATTTTATGTCAGCGATGTATGCCTGATTTCACCCTTTGTACCATTGCCTAAGCTCCAAGTGTTTGGCACTGAAATGTGCTCATTGCTTTTAATTTCTATAGCTATGTGTATTGTGGACATTATATTTGTTGCTTAATTATCCAAAGTTTTCTGTATTCTACACATTTATCAGTTGTCTAAGAATTTTAGTCAATTCATGTTGAATATGAAGGTCTCAAAACTTTTTTTTTGGTGGGGTTGAAAGAAAATTTTAGTTATTACCTATTTTTAAACCATTTTGTTGCACATTATCTCATCTGTTCTGATGCAAGTACTTCTGTGTCTTCATTTTTGGGATAGGCTTGGGATTAGGAGAAATCCTGAAGCCTGATTTAATAATGCCGTTGATTGATTCATTGCCATTAGAAGAGAGACTAGCATCATACTTGCCTGAGGTATCAAATAGTCCTACGTTTTGAGATTTCTCTTTATCTTGTGTACTGCTGTGTTTCTGAGGAAATTGAAGGTGCAGGGTCAATGGACTCCAGAGGATATTTTGGAGTTGTTGCAAAGCCCACCTTTCCGTCAACAAGTGGATTCTTTTACTTATGTGAGAAAATGGAATCCTAACTTAATGGTTTCTTAAAAGCCACTTAGTATGAGGTAACCTTTCAATGTTTTGTAGGTAATCCGAACTGGACAGATAGATTTGTCTCAATTTGGGATCAACCCTCATAAATGTGAGTAGTCTGAAATTTGTAAAATGTTTAGCTTTGCTATACTTTTTTTAGCCTTTGATATTCTGTTGAGCTGAGCTATATATGTATCTATATATTATATATATATTGAACATTTAATTAGTTCCTGGAAAGTATTGCTAGGTATATTCATGAGGGTAAAATGTCTGAGCTTTGAAGACTTAGATTGCATAATGATGAAATTCTACCTCTGGTACAATGTGGAAACAAATGTTTAGTAAAAGAAAAATCTAAGGGGAATAAAAACAAATAGAGAAGTGATAAATTTGCTGAGTTCGCAGGGTAATGTTGCCTTTTAAGCCACATCAGTTTTCAGAGAACTTCCAGGAAAAAAGTTTGAATGTTGCAGTCCTGGAGTTTGGATCTCATTGTGGGTCCTAAAACTGAGAAATGAACACCAGGATTGTATAAAGGGTTGTGCTTATAAGTTTTTCTACTTTTTCTACCTATTTTGCAACAATAGAAGAGGGAATTGATTCAAGGTAAGAGCTCGTTCAGTGATAGAATTCTTCAATCTCTAAAAGAAGATAAAAAAGTTTTTTGAATTAAATGGCCTGCCTTATATTACTTCTCCAATGTATTTAAGATACATTTTTATAAGAAAATCCGACAATTACTACCCACTACCAAGTAAAAACCTGAAACATAGTAACGGTTACAAATTTAATAAATACTCTCTTTGTCCCAAAGAGGTTGTTACTTACAAATCACATTTAATGCTTTATCAGCTCACAATTTATAATTTATTTTCCATTTATATCCTTAATTATATTTAATGAAGAAATAAATGTATTTTACTAATTTAATAATTAATGAGGGTAAATTAGGAAAATTGGTTGCAATTAATGAAAGTGGGCATGTATTTTGGGACATCCAAAAAAGGAATAGTGGACAATCCTTTTGGGACAGAGGAAGTAAATATCACTGCTGCATCTATCTTCTCTTGAGACCATTAGTGAAATGCTTCAATTGGAACTGAATTAGAACTCTTTACAATCCTAGTCAAATTTCAGTTGAGGCCATATCTTATACTTTTGTATTTATCTTACACAGAATTGTGTGTTTGTTTCAATTGTAGCATTTCTAAGCATCTAGTTCAGTTGTCAATCATCATAAAAACCTTATACTTTTTTTTGAACTTGCACCTGTCACAAATCTGTTTACACTCTCCATGCATCAGTTGTACCTCTCCTTATTGCACCTGCAGCTCTCTTTTAATTGTTAGCTCCTGCCATCACATTTATATGCACCAGCACCTGTCTTTGCATTTGCATCAGTTTGGTTTTTTTTTTTTCAACAATGTCCCCCTGTATCTTAGATTTTCTTTAATCACACTGTTGATGAGAGCATACGCACATTAGAAATTCTAACACTAGCAAAATTGACACAAGGACCTAAGTTAGTGTATAATTTTGTATAAATGGATAAATATGAGAATTGGCCTTCATTGAAAATCCTATCAAAGTTCATGTAATCGATAGAAATAAAAAAATTGCCTATGATTGAAATTTTGATTGAGGCTTTTGAGTTATTTGGTCCTTAATCCTTTTTAAATAGTGAATGGTACAATGACAAATCTTGTGTTCTTATCCTGATGATGCAGATAAATTCACAGTTCTGTCTTTCCTAGAGGCACTTGAAGATACAGTTTCCAAGGAATCAAGACAAGATGATAAAGATTTAACATCTCAGACTTGTGATCGAAATTACCCCATGGATGAAAGCCATTAGTGGAGGCACTTTCCTGCAATGCTGTTGTGTATTTCTCATTGTCATTTACTACAGTAGAGATCGTCCACCTGATCGTCTTTGTTTCTATTTTCATTTTTTTCCCTCACCTCTGGCCAACAGTAACAAGAAAAAAAAGTTATCATTTCGGTTTGAGTACACAAGACAATAGCTTTTTATTTTATTTTTTTCTGAAACATGTAGGGAGGATATTTTGCAGTTTTCAAATCAATGTATTAAATGATGTTGATGGTTTTGATAAGTGGTATTTAGAAGCTATTCAAATTTTAGGTTTATTCAAGAAAATAAAAAACATGGAGAGAGGTTTATATATTTGCCTTATTGAAAGTGGAATAATTATGTTGTGCCTGAAGCAGAAAAGAAAATCCAAACTTTGGACTTACCGTATAGCTTGAATGAATATATAAATTCATTCCTAAATGTTTGTTCAAAAGTTTGATAGCAGTCCTAATCTTCTCTTTGGGTCTACCCTACATTTTCAGTTATTACACACCTTTGAATTCTTGTTTTCCTTAATTAGTAGCCATAAATTGCTTCATTGAACGATAGGGTGAACATATGATGTGTCAATTTCTGGCTATATATAACTTGTTAATTAACCAATCTTTAGTGAGGCAATATGTTGTAATTTGCTGATTTTTTTTTTTTTTTTCTAAAGATAGCAGTACACAATGCCTGCATTGCACGTCGATTGATCATTACTTTAACTTGCTATTGCTCAGTTGTTTGTGTTGGTGTTGGTGTTGCTGTCATACTTGCCATTTGTGTTGGGTTAGTGAGGGGACATGAAAGGGGATCTTGCGAGCATTTGACACCTGAGTGATGCCCTCGTTTTGTTGAACGTGAGATTTTTGGGGCTCTTTAATGTCAAGGCCGTTGTTTTTAACTTTTGGTTGAGGCGTCCTTTAAACATGACGAATTGGATGGACGTGAAACGGGGAAAGTGGATTTGGAAGTGGTAAAAATGAGAAGTTGAGGCACCTGTTGCCATTGTCCTTAATTGCGGCGGTTGTTGTTATTCCCATTGGTTAATGGGGAGAGCCGGTTACGCTTTTGCTCTTTTTGTTTTTTGGAGGTGGGTTTCATCGTCGTCGTCTTCTTCGTCATCACCTTTGTCTTTGGGCAATTTAGGACTGGATTCCTCTATTGCTTTCTATTAGTTAAAATTGTCCCATTTTTTTTGGCTAATGGTGAGGCCTGAAATGGGTTTTCTCTGATGGTTACCCTCTTTCTTGTACTGAGTTGTAGCGTAATCAAATAATAAAGATTGAACTCAGGTGCGTTGCTGGTATCATAATTGTTTTAATGACTGAAGTTGTAGTTTTAGCCTCAGTATTGATTGGTTATATACGTAAAAAAAAAAAAAAAAAAGAGTAGGGAGGAGAATGAAAGTTGAATAAGAGAAAGGAGAAGATGATTTGTAGTTTTGGCCTCAGTTTCGCTTCATCAGGCCTCAGATTTTTTAGTTAAGTGGACGGATAGGTGATGGTCGTAAGGAGAAAGAAAACAGAAGGGGATTGAGATGGAGAGTAATTTATTGTAATATTAGGGTTTTTGAATGGTAACTTGGTGGCACTGCTGGTGTTGGATGTGGGGCGTGAGTAATGATTATTTTGGTTATGGTAAAGATGGAGGGTGGTGACAAACGAAAACTTGACTCCCGTTTAAGAGCAAAAATATTTTATTATCATTTAATAAAATTTAGTGAAAGGATTAATCAATTTAATGATAAAAGAATTTAATTATTTCTTAAAGGTGGAGGCTGAACTAGTAAATTATGAGAAACGCAAGGTATGAAATTACTAATAATTGGTTTTTTAAAAATAATCGGTTTACCATTTGTTTCCTAATATTAAGCGATTGAATATTTAAATATACAAAAGAATATTAACAAATGTCAACATTCAATATTTCAATTTAAAATTATTATTACATTCAATATTTCAATTTAAAATTATTATTTAGTATTTAAAAAATATAACTGAATTGAAATTTAGCTTTTTCTGAAGTTTAAAATATAAAAGTTGACATTTAAATTTTTTGATAGTATTAATTTGATATTTATCATTATACCAATTTATATTTCATATAAATTTAATAACATAAAAATTACTTTTTTTCATCATTTTATAATTTAATTGCTCTTTTAACCGCTAAATTACCATACGTTATGTTTATTGATCATTAATTATTTATCAATAATAATTAGGGATGACTAAATAGGATATGAATAGCGTCGTATTATATCCTTATCCATGCCCAAATTATAGATCTATCCATATTAATACTTATACCCATTTGGGCAGTAAAAATTAAACTCATCCATATATCTAAATGGTTGCAAATATATATATATATATATATATATATATATATAT